>JAHRHZ010000078.1:14700639-14738063 GCA_024137785.1 Ginglymostoma cirratum | reverse complement strand
TTTCTGATGAAGGGTCTAGGCCCGAAACGTCAAGCTTTCCTGCTCCTATGATGCTGCTTGGCCTGCTGTGTTCATCCAGCCCCACAACTTGTTATCTCGGATTCTCCAGCATCTGCAGTACCTTTTATCTCCACCATCTGCCGTAGCAGGATTTGAACCCAAGTCCCCAGAACATTGTCTGGGTCTCTGGATTAACAGTCCGGCAATAATAGCACTAGGCCTTCGCCTGCTCTAATGCTCTCACCAAATGTTTAATTTGTCTAATGTTTAAACTCTCACCAATGTTTAATTTGCAAAGTGTGCCTTGACCTAATGGTTTGCAAGTAGGTCCACTGAAATATCTGTTGATAACTGTAAGTGGATCCAAACTTTTAACATTGAGAAGCAATTTGCAACTCGTGTTGTTGCGCAGTTATTGTGATCCCAACCGGTCAGGGGGTGACTTATTCATTTTTTGCAAAGTTACTGTCTTTTTTGCCAAGCCGCAAACCAAACAGCAGAAATATAAAAAACCTGAATGCTGAGGACTTCAGTAACCATTGAGGTTGGTACAAGACTAAATGGGAAACAGAGTCATTTGGTTGGTGCCTGTTGTAATTAATGAAAACACCCTGTCTGCCTTTGTAAATGTTCTGGTTGACCTTTTAAAAACTGGACTCCTGGTGACCTGAATTATTTGCATGTTTCTCTTAAAATTATTTAACATTTTGGCTGGGATTTTACTACCTCTCTTGCAGTCAGAACAGCTCATGGGAGGGTTTAATATTTGAAAATTCTCACGCCCAACTCTAAAATGTTGCATTCCCACCCCAACCAGACCTTGGACAAAGCTGCCAAGGACTAATTGTATGTTATCGGCACAGTGACATTAACTTAAAATCAAGGGAGCTTTACACTGTCTGCAGCTCAGCCATAGAGCACAGAAGAAGGAATTATTTTTTCCTTTAATCACCAATCAATGTAGATATTTTCTAATCAGCCTGTTCAGATATGTTATTACGGCAGGTGGGACTTGAACCCAGCCCTATCTAGCCACAAGTAAGAACACTACCATTGTGCCACAAGAGCTCAGCAGCCATTGTAAGGTTAAGAAATTTGCTTCAGTTTGAACTTAACTCTTGAGTCTGCCAGCAGCAGGAAGAGTGTTTCTTCCTCTCTGTCTCAAGGACTCTTTGGGCAGAATCCTCCACCATAGCAGGTTTGGTAGGGAGGGCACATCTAATTAGGTGGGCAATGGCAGGTGATGACCCTGATTTACATCTGAGGTCGGAAAGCCTGATGTCAGCTGCCCTCTCCCACCACCAGTCAAAAGCTCTGGTTGAAGCTCAATTGATGCCTTTTTAATGTTCTCATCCTGCCACTGCTGGGCAACAGCGGGCAGGGTATATGGAGTACAACAAGTAAACCCACTTAGTTGATGTGGGCACCAAGGGAGATTTGACACCTCATTGAAAGGCTCCCATTACCTAATCAAGCATTCCGGCATGTAGAAGACATGAATACGCTTAGAGCCGCCACCCACCTATCTCCTTTTTCTGCTGACCTTCCTCTGCTGTAAGCAACTGTGTCCCCCAGAATTCAGATGGTACCTTGTGGTGTGTTGTGTCTCTCAGCCAGTATGAAAAGAACCTTTTTAAGGGATATTCTTGTGACATCATCCATACATCATAGCGTGTGAAGTCACGGTATAAAGATCTGTTTCCATCTTCCAGAATGCTATTACAGCATGACACACTGAGGGAAGTGTGCTATCGTTGATAGCTGAATTGCTTCACATTACTCAGACACACAAGTGCCTGCTATTGTGATACATGTGGATACCAGGAGCTCAATACATGTCTATTAAATCCTTCAGGACTATGTTACCCAGGTCTAGATGCTAACCTAAGTATCACATCATCAGGTACACATGCCTTTCTGAAGGTACACTGCATTTGTGGGAGATCACGATGGCAGACAGATCTGGATGAATAGCAGTATTGTTTATAAAGGAACAGCTACCAGACCCCAGGTATTGCTTCACTTGGCAAAGCACCTTAGAAAGCTTCTCTATATTGAAAGTGCAATGTCATCAATGCAAGTTGTTGCTATTGACCACCCTTTTTATTTCTTGATCCCACTTCAGGATTGCAAAGTAGACGATGAATTGGCTGCTTGGTGCACGCACTATCTGATTTAGCTTTCCACTGAATCATAGAACAGTATAGCACAGTACAGGCCCTTCGGCCTACGATGTTGTGCCAACCTATTATCCTACTAAGATCAGTCTACCCTGCATATCCTACATTTTACTATCCTCCATATGCCTATCTAAGAGTCGCTTAAAAGTCTCTAAAGTATCTGACTCCACTATCACCGCCGGCAGCGCATTCCACACGCCCACCACTCTCTGTGTAAAGAACCTACCTCTGACATCTCCCCTAAACCTTCCTTCAATCACCTTAAAATTATGCCTCCTCGTAATAGTCATTTCCGCCTTGGGAAAAAGTCTCTGACTGTCCACTCTATCTATGCCTCTCATCATCTTGTACACCTCTATCAAGTCGCCTCTCATCCTTCTTCGCTCCAATGAAAAAAAGCCCTAGCTCCCTCAATCTTTCCACATAAGACCTGCCCTCCAGCCCAGGCAGCATCCTGGTAAATCTCCTCTGCACCCTCTCTAAAGCTTCCACATCTTTCCTGTAATAAGTTGACCAGAACTGAACACAATATTCCAACTGTGGTCTAACCAGAGTTTTATAGAGCTGCAGCATAATCTCACGGCTGTTAAACTCAATTCCCCTGCCAATGAAAGCCAACACACCGTACGCTTCTTTACAACCCTCTCAAATTGGGTCACAACTTTTGAGGGATCTATGAGTGTGGACATCAAGATCCCTCTGTTCCTCCACACTGCCGAGAATCCTGCCATTAACCCTGTATTCTGCATTCAAATTCGACCTTCCAGAATGAATCACTTCACACTTTTCTGGGTTGAATTCCATCTGCCACTTCTTTGCCCAGCTCTGTATTTTGTCAATGTCCCTTTACAACCTACAACAGTCCTCCACATTGTCCACAATTCCGCCAACCTTCGTGTCATCAGCAAACTTACTAACCCACCCTTCCACTTCCTCATCCAAGTCATTTGTAGAGATCACAAACAGCAGAGGTCCCAGAACAGATGCCTGCGGAACACCACTGCTCACCGAGCTCCAGGCTGAATACTTTCCATCTACTACCACCCTCTGTCTTCTATTGGACAGCCAGTTTTGTATACAGACAGCCAAATTTCCCTGAATCCCATGCCTCCTTACTTTTTGAATGAGCCTACCATGTTGAACCTTATCAAATGCCTTGCTAAAATCCATATACACCACACCCACTGCTCTATCTTCAATGTGTTTTGTCACATCCTCAAAGAATTCAATAAGGCTCGTGAGGCCTGACCTGCCCCTCACAAAGCTATGCTGACTATTTCTAATCAAACTGTCCTTTTCCAAATAACCATAAATACTATCTCTCAGAATCCTCTCCAATAATTTGCCCACCACAGAAGATAGATTGACCGGTCTGTAATTTCCAGGATTATCCCTATTCCCTTTCTTGAACAAAGGAATGACATTTGCCACCCTCCAGTCTTCTAGTACTACTACAGTGGACAGTAAGGACGCAAAGATCATTGCCAAAGGGGCAGCAATCTCTTCCTGTAGAAACCTTGGGTATATCCCGTTTGGCCCAGGGGACTTATCTATCTTCACGTTTTTCAAAATTTCTAGCACATCCTCCTTCCTAATATCAACCTGTTCAAGCATATCTGCCTGTTTCATGCTGTCCTCACAAACATCAAGGTCCCTCTCACTGGTAAATACTGAAGCAAAGTACTCATTAAGAACCTCCCCTACCTCCTCTGACTCCGCATACAAGTTCCCTCTATTATCCCTGATTGGCCCTACCCTCACTCTGGCCATCCTCTTGTTCCTCACATAAGCATAGAACGCCTTGGGGTTTTCCTTGATCCTACCCATCAAAGTTTTTTCATACCCCCTTCTAGCTCTCCCAAGTCCATTCTTCAGTTCCTTCCTGGCTACCTTGTTGACCTCTAGAGCCCTGTCCAATCTTTGCTTCCTCAACCTTAAGTAAGCTTCCTTCTTCCTCCTGACTAGGTGTTGCACATGTCTTGTCACCCAAGGTTCCTTCACCTTACCATCCTTTCCTTGCCTCAGTGGGGAACATCCAGCTGTACACCTTGTTATCTCAGATTCTCCAGCATCTTCCGTTCCTACTATCTCTGAGACAGTACTTGTAGCAACTGCTCCCTAAACAACCTCCACATTTCTGTCATGCATTTCCCTGAGAACATCTGATCCCAATTGGTGCTCTGTAGTTCTTGCCAAATAGCATTGTAATTCCCCCTCCCTCAATTAAATACTTTCCCATACCATCTGCTCCTATCCCCCTCCATGACTATAGTAAAGATCAGGGAGTTGTGATCACTCTGACCGAAATGCTCTCCCACTGACAGATCTGACACCTGGCCTGGTTCGTTGCCAAGCACCAAATCCAATATGGCCTCCCCTCTACTCGGCATTTCTACACATTGCGTCAGAAATCCTTCCTGGACACACCTGACAAAATATGCTCCATCCAAACTATTTGCATTTAGGAGGTTCCAGTCTATATTAGGGAAGTTGAAGTCACCCATGACAATAACCCTATTACTTCTGCACCTTTCCAAAATCTGTCTCCCAATCTGTTCCTCAGTGTCTCTGTTGCTGTTGGGAAGTCTGTAGAAAACTCCCAATAAAGTATCTGCTCCTTTGCTGTTTCTGATTTCCACCCATACTGACTCAGTGGAGAAACCCTCCTTCGCAACCTTTCCCTTTCCGCAGCAGTGATACCATCTCTAATTAGAAATACCACTCCCCCACCTCTTTTACCTCCCTCCCTATTTCTTTTGAAACATCTATAACCCGGAACACTCATCAAACATTCCTGCCCGTGTTATCCAAGTCTTCATAATGGCTGCAACAGTGTAGTTCCAAGTACTGATCACGCTCTAAGTTTGTCACCCTTATTCCTGACATTTCTTGCATTGAATTAGACCCGTCACACTGACTGCCACTTTGCCCTATCAACAGCTTATCCTTCTTCACAGATTCTCTGCTTGCTCTATTTGCCTGTACACTGGCTACCCCATCCTCTGATCTGTAGCTCCAGTTCCCATCCCCCTGCCAAACCAGTTTAAACCCTCCCGAAGAGCTCTAGCAAACCTCCCACCCAGGATATTGGTGCCCCTCCAGTTCAGGTGCAACCCATCCTGTACAGGTCCCACCTTCCCCAGAAGGTATCCCAATGATCCACAAACCTGAAGCCCTCCCTCCTACACCAGCTCTATAGCCACCTGTTCAGCTGCACTCTCTCTCTGTTTCTGGCCTCACTAGCCCGTGGCACCAATAGTAATCCTGAGATTACTACACTGCTCGTCCTGGCTTTCAGCTTCCTTCCTAACTCCCTATATTCGCTTTTCAGGTCCTCATCCCGTTTCCTAGCTACGTCATTGGTACCGATGTGTACCACTACTTCTGGCTGCACTCCCTCCCCCTTAAGAATCCTGATGACTCAATCGGAGACATCCCTGACCCTGCCACCCAGGAGACAACATACCATCTGGGAGTCTCGCTCGGTACCACAGAATCTCCTGTCTGTTCCCCTAACCATTGAATCCAAGTTGAGCAGGTTGTATAATGATTGCTGATTACTCACCACCTGTTTCGACATCAGATTTTCCCCATATGTCAAAGGAGGAATGACACCAGATGGAAATTTACTTCACAAAGCAATAAATTAGAAGAGGAAAATTCAACATTGTCATTCCCATTTATTATAAAATTACTATAGATCTAAACATAACCTTAAAAAGTGAAGAATGGAGACACTGGGTATACACAAACATATGGTGCATGATATACTTTATTTTAAATAAAGTATTTTTACATTTTTGTTGTGCATGGTAACACTGTGAAATATAAATTCTTATAGCAACACTTTCATCCACTATACAAATGTGGTACAATCATTTTGTGCATGCATCAATTGAAAGTGATATTGAAATACCCTGGGACTCTGCTATTTAATGCAGCAGGGTTTAAACATGTTGTTATCTGGTTATTCTGACTGTCAAGGTCAATTATGTTCACTGGTTAAAGAATGTATCGGGTGCCTGTTGTATAAGTTACTGTTGCTGAAGAGGTGAATGTTCATGTTCAATTGGCTCTATCCATTCCACTGATGTTGCACACAATCTGTGGGTGGTGACAGGAAGTTCCGCTCTATCTTTTGGAGACAGCACATATATCTGTACTAGCTGCCTCAGGTCATAGTAGCTAATCCTGACCAAATATCATTGCACTTATTACAATCATGCAGTAAGCCTCCTTATTAGTTAAGAACAGTATCTCTTCTATATGGATTCTACTACCACTAGTCATCAAATTGGCCCAAGACAAGGCAAATACGTTGGAGAATTAGTGACATTGAATTGCCACTAACAAGCCTGGCCCAATACCACATACTGGTAGATGCAGCAAATACCTCAAGGTATCAGGATGGTCATCTGGGAAAATACCATAGCAATAATGTTTCATGGTTTTCTATGACACTTTTTAAAGCCTGATAGCAAAGAGACCCAATCAATATTCATTATGTCTGCAGAGATGCTAACAGCCCACAGCTAAGCCCTGGAGTGAATGATGGACTTTAAACAGAGGCATACAAATTTGCCTGATTAAACTAATGGACATGTGCATGGGCAGTGTCACATGACCAAAACTCCTCCAGTTTTTGAAGAGGTTTAGTTATTTATTCCCAAAGTCTTGTCTCAGTCTACTTTTAGCATCAGAACAGAGTACAACAAACAACACCGTAGGCTGACAGCTACGTCTGCCCAAATCCAAACCTCCTGAAAACCAGATTCTGGAAGATCCTTATTTTCATCTTCATGGAGGATCAATTTTCTGTATACCAAAACCATCCTGCTGTGTCATCACCAACTATAAGAGTTGTTACCAACCACAACTACACCATCCCTTCATCCATCTGGACATAGCTAAACTTTAACTCCTGAGTGAAGGAACAATTTCTGGACCCTGATCCAAGCACAACATAGGAAGAAGAAATAAATGGGAAGCAAAATAGATTTAGTGCTTTTATTTTTTTCTCACATTTAAAAGAATGTCATTACACCTTAATAGTAAGAATCAGCTATCTTTTTGTAATGTCTGGGGACTGTAGCAGTTGTTGCAAAATATTGGTCACACAACAAATGAAAAGACAAAACACAGCAGATATTTTGCAAATAAGAGAAAATTAAAATCTGGAAACTTGAGAGACAGAAACCCTGAATACAAACGTTGTTATAGAGGAGGCTTGAGGAGTTGCATGATCGGTATCTGTTCCTTGTGTTATTATGTTCAATCATTTATCAACAAGGTGGGATTGATTTTAGACAGGTGACACTTAAAAAATAGTATTTTCACATCAATTGCTTAACTGCTACAATACTCCACTTTGCTGACCTTTTCCTCTTTGAATTACTGCTGTTCTCACACGCAAGGTGAATGTGACCTTATGGTGTGTGATGTGAAATTGAACTCAATGTGCAAGGCTAGAGGGGGGAGAACACTGCACCATTAAATACAGCCCCAAGTTGATTCTACACAGCTTTTGTATTCTCTGCAGCTTCTACATCAAATAAAAGCAGAGAAACTGATGCTTCCTTTTTCGCAAGATAAAATGCAGGACATAATGGTTCTGTGAATGAAGATTCAAACTTGTGTATCAAGGTCATTGTGTCATCAACACCGTAAAATGATAGGATGTTGTTTTGATAATCTAAGTACACTCCTATTCTGCTGAACTTCTCATCCTTCCCTGGCATTTCCACATCACCATGCCAGACTAAGAACTCTTTACCTGTCCACTGGATACACCAGGAGAAATCATTCCCTGTGATGCAGCCGCTACTATTGTCTCCTTTTCTATCAATGCTTTTGTAAGTCATGCCAACATGGGTCCCCTCTCCGCTGATCTCCACTTCCCAGTAACATCGGCCCATATAAAAACTTTCTGTGCACAGCACTTGCCGCCAATGTTTGAACCTCTCGGGGTGATCCGGATATGGCTGCAGCCAGGGCAAAGTGTTGGAAACGTTGCGATTGTCATTGATGAAGCGAAGATATCTGTGGGCTGTATTCAGGTCAAATGCCAAAGTGGCAGCATCTGGAAATGAAGGCCAATTTACACAAAGTGAAAAGTGAAGCATTGCATTTTCAAATTAAACCTGCAATTAATCCTACACTACTAAAATGTTATTCTGTCCATATATCAATTAATACTTTGAAGACACATGGTATGAACAACAATGTTGTTTTCTTCTGCACATCAAGTTAGGATAACACTTTTGAGATTGGCAGCCTCAAGCATTTGCAAACTCAATAAAGTATAGGTTAAATCCTGAGATACGTTCTCTGTGTAACTCTGAAGATAACTTCACCAAAAAGTCAACAGGGGCCCAATCTCTGAACTTGATCAGATGGGCCAATGGGCAGAGTGGCAGATAAATATGAGGTGTTGAATTTTGGTATGACAAACCATGGCAGGATTTACATAATTAAAGGTACAGCCCTGGGGAGCATTGCTGAACAAAGAGACTATGGGTGCAGGTGTGTAGTTCCTTGAAAGCGGAGTCAGAGGTAGACAGGGTGATGAAGAAATTTGGCATGCTTGCTTTCATTGGTCAGTTTGTTGGGTGTAGGATTGGGAAGTCGTGTTGCAGCTGTACAGAACATTGGGAGGCCACTTTTAGAATACTGCGTACAATTCTGCTCACCCTTCTATGGAAAGGATGCTGTTAAACTTGACAGGGTGCAAAATATTTTTAACAATATTGCCGAAGTTGGAGGGTTTGATCTATAGAGAGAGGCTGAATAATCTGGGGCATTTTTCCCTGGAGCATTGGAGCTGACCTTATAGATACTTAGAAAATCATGAGGGGCATGGATAGGGTGAAAGGCCAAAGTCTTTTTCCCAGGGTAGGGGAGACGAGAACTAGAAGACATTGGTTTAAAGTAAGTGGGAAAAGATTTATAGAGACTGGAGGGTTATCTTTCCCATGCAGAGGGTGGTGCATGTATGGAATGAGCTGCCAGGGGAAGTGGTGGAGGCAGGTACAATTATAACATTTAATAGGCATCTTGATGGGTATATGAATTGGAAGGATAGATATTAGGTAGATATGGACCAAATGCTAGTAAATGGGACGAGGTCAGATTGGGATGTCTGGTTGGCGTGGAATGTTTGGCCCCCAAAGAAACACAGGCAATGTCAGTGTGAAAATTCATTCCATTAGCTCTTTCCTATCCCCCGGATTCACAGAAGCATAATGGGAGAAAGGCAGAGCTTCCTGATCACAGGTTGGAGTAGCGAATTCATGGGAATTAATTAATTAAGAGGTGATCCGAAATTTTCCAGTCAATCCTACAGTGATGGAGCCTAGGCCGGGCCAGCCACCTATAGGCCTCCCTGTAGCAGATATGGGAACTAATGTTCCAGGTAAGCTTTATGGCCTTCTCACATGGTCATGTCTGCAGTCACCCTCCACAATGGCGGCCCAACTGCTGACTTTTAAAGTTTCAAAAAGTGAAGGCCTGCACACCCCTACCCCTTTCCTTATTAAGGTGGCCTGCTGCTTCCTCAAGGTTGGAGGGCCTCCAATAGGCCCCCAGGTGTGAGAACATGCCCCCTGTTCTGCATTAGATGGCAATCTCGTCCTGTAGTCGGTTTTGGGTTAAAATCAGGGTCAGGTCACTGTTCCTCAGATTAGCTCATTGGTCAGTAGTTACACTCGCCCTGAATCCTTCATGACCCTGGGATCTGAGGGGTGCTGTTCCAGCAGCAGCCACAGCTTCCACCATCGTACTGCTGAGAGGATAAGCTGCCAGCCTCTGATCCCACGGTGGGTCTGACTGGACGGTATTTCCACCCCAGGTATCTTGATTCCGGGGAAGGTCTGCCAGTGAACTCACCACTGCTTGATTGGTATTTTCTTTCTCCAGAACAGTCAGTATGGATCCCTCACCAGATCTCCAGCCATCAGTCAGGAGGTAATGGCCTAGTGTTATTATTGCTGGATTGTTAATCCAGAGACCCAAATAATTGGTTTGAATCCAGAGAACCAAGTAATGAAATTTGAATTTGATAAAAATCTGGAATTAAAAGTTTAATGTTGACCATGAAATCATTGTCAATTGTCGGAAAAGCCCATCTGGTTCATTAATGTCTTTTAGGGAAGGAAACTGCCATCCTTACCCGGTCTAGCCTACATGTGACTCCAGACCTACAGCAATGTAGTTGACTCTTAACCGTCCTCTGGGCAATAAATACTGGCCGGGTTAGCGGCAACCCCATCCTATGAATGAAAAGTCAAGCCATTCAACACCTCAATGATTTACTGAATAAGAGCCATTAGACTTGAAACGTTAACTCTGTTTCTCTATTCACAGATAATGCCAGACCTTCTGAGCTTTCCCAGCATATTCTGGTTTTATTTCAATGATGTCACACCCATTGTGTAGGGTTGTGACCCCCATTTGACACTAATAGGGGAGGCCTCAACCCACTAAAGCAAAATCACCTTCCTTAATTCTGTTTCTCTCTGTCTCTACAGACGCTGCTATTTCCAGCACCTCCATTTATTTTTACTGTCATATTTTCAGCATCTGCTGTATTTTGAATTCCAGGCATTTTTGGCCTGAAGCTCATTGCCACTTGAAATTTGACAGTGATGCCACTGTCGAAGCCAATATCTGTGATAGGTTTGAGAGAGAAAAATTTGAGACAGAAATGCCTTCAGTTGGAATACATTCAAACTCAAGTCCTAGCCTCTCAGAAAATATTCAAAGATTTGACCGTGAGTAGTGGAATACCTGAATCTGTTACCTACAAATCCAGGCAATAACTAACTCACACACCTCATTATCAAATAAACTAACACTGCAGTAGCTAGCATCATAAAACAAATACGACCTATTTAATGCTTTTAGACCTGGCTGATTGTGCAAACTACTTAGATGTATCATAGTTGTAGATGTGCACAGCATAACTGATTTAGTCAGAGCACAGAAATATTGAATGCATTTTAACGTAGCAAACCATAGGTTAGACTGGAACCTAAAGGGCATTTCTCTCTCCAGAATGGTGAGGACGTGATAGAACAGACTCCAGGGAAGATTATATATCAATTCTATGCTAAATTAAATGGGGTTAAATTTGATCAAGAGAGGGATGTTCTTTCTGACAGATTCCTGTCGTATTCTCAGCTTCCTGCATCCTTAGAATACAAACTCTACTTCTCTTCAGGGGAGGCGATGGCCTAGTGGCATTATTGCTGGACTGTTAATCCAGAGACCCAGATAACGTTCTGGAGACCAGGGTTCAAATCCTGCCATGGCAGATGGTGGAATTTGAATTCAGTAAATGTCTGGATTTAAGGATCTAAATGGTGACTGCGAATCCATAGCCGATTGTCAGGAAAAAACCCATCTTGTTCACTCATGTCCTTCAGGGCAGGAAACTGCCAACCCTACCTAGTCTGGCCTACATGTGTCTCCAGACCTGCAGCAATGTGGTGGACTCTTAACTGTCCTCAAGGCGATTAGGGATGGGCAATAAATACTGCCTAGCCAGTGACACCCATATCCCATGAATGAATAGAGAATAAAGAATCTCTCAGAACTATATACTGAAATTCCCAAACCACACAAATTTAATCCAGCTAAACAGCAACTTGGTCAAACAGAAGGGCTAAAATTGTGAAAGATTAATACATCAATGATAAAGATGACTGACAGGATAGTACTCTTAAAACATCAAATATTATTTCGATAGTCTCCATCTATCACATTGAGCTGAAAGCACCTCTTGAAAGTAGTAAAATAAAATATATTGCATCAGGTTAAATACTTATTCAAAAGTCAAGCTCAATGTAAAGATGCTCACATTTCAGAAACTCACTCCTGGTCTTTGGTTGCTTTTCTCGTCGGGCATGTTTTAAAGCACAAGTCACAGCCACTGTTGTCTTAAATCCTAATTGCTCTATAAAGAGAGAAAAACAAACGTGAAGAATTTATATAGATATTCTTTGAATATTTGGTCTGTCTTTATTATTTAACTTACTAGATTTTAGGAGGTGCTATTTTCCCACATTCCCCACACATATCCCCATCCCACGACCCTCTTACAAATGTCAGTCCTCTCACAAAGTGGCGAGCTGGCCCATGGCTTTGTGATAGTTAGCAAGGTTTTAATTGGCTCAGGGCAAGACCTCCATCTGACCCTTCTTAGAGATGTGTCAACCAATCCACTTATCACAGCAGTACCAAGTTGGAGAAATGGCCCCCAGTATCAGTGCAAGTCCAGAAAGATATAAGATATCAGTATGAACTGACTGGCAGGCAATAGCAAACAGGGGAGGACGACTCAGCTTGAAAGACCAGTGAGGAGCAAGTATTTGAAGGGGTATATGAGCTTGGGAGATTGCTGTTGATGGGCATTGAACATCCCACTTCTCCACCCTTGCCTGACACCAACTCACCCACTAAAAGCTGCTGGGCTCTCAGTTTGACCAGAGCTCCCCGCCCCTTACCCCTCGATGGGTCAAGTAATGTCAGGAGTGGGATGCAGCACTTGAGTTACTTTCAAGGTGAAACTGTCAATCTTGCAGGTAATGCTTGCAAATGTTATAGATCCACCAGATAGTGCTGGGTGTGAGAAAGTGGCTGCTGATCCCATCAAAAGCATTGGGGCCTCAAAATTGGACATTCACACCAGTGCTGCCACAAGGCTATCACCCTGGACAATCTGATTGGCCCTCCACATCCTCAGGCATCCCGCGAAATTTAATGTTGGTACCTGGGACAACTTCTTAATTGCCCTCCTCTGGGAAGATCACAACCAATATCCCACCATATGTACATCCATGTTTGACACTCAGAAATCAGACTGATGCCAGGCTCATAGTTCAAATGGTACAATTTAGCCCAATATTTCTTATTTCAATGCATGTGAGCACAACGCCAGTTCTACTCTCTCCAGAGGATCAATTATAAATGTTAGCTGTTCTATTTGACAAAATTGGTCTTTCAATGAATACAGTGAGTAATATTTCATTCAAGGAAGTTTGTGAAGAATAAAAATCCTGGGTAAACATATTGGGCAAATTATTCTGCAAATAATAAGACCATAAATTAACCTGTAACAAGAAAGGAAGACTCCATGAACAATGGATCACCACAAGTTCTGAGCCATTAACTTCACCTTAAAGGTGCCCACGACTTTCAAGTTATTTTTGTAGTTTTGAAGTGCCCATTAAACTGGCCACAAAAGGTAAATCTAGTCTAAACATTAGTACCCTTACTGCAATATGATAATCATCAATGACTGCCAATCAATTTCTCTGGTGTAGGAAATGAACAATTAATTTAGTAAATTAACAGTTATTCCTTCAAATAGTAAATTGGCATTGAGCATTTCACACGGATATATTTACATTCTCAATTTTGCTTTATTACTTTTATTTCTAGTTTTTCATCTCTCTCTTAATTTTTCTCCATTTATTACTCTTCTATGCTCCGTTAAACATTCTTGCTTCTTCTTTCCTTTTTTTTTTAAATTCTTAAAACTCCTCAATTAAGATGCTACACTGTTGATCTCTTTGCTCACTATTGTCTTGGATGCACTGTCGATACTTTTAGCCACTTGCACATCCAGTAACATGGTGGGAAAATTGTTTTTGAGCTGAATAGTGCTGGAAATCGTCTCACTAACTGGCCGCACCATGAGATGCCTCACTCCATCAAATTCTGGCCAAACTGACTGTACAACTCATTGTTGCCATTTTATTGTACAATGTCTTTCCAACTTTTCTTGATGAATGGGGGAATAGTTACTTTAGTATAATGATGTGAATTCAGTGGACAACGTATTAAATGCAGTAAATAGTAAAGAGAAACAGTGAACAAACCTTCTTTTGAATATGCATTCAACTTCTCCTTATAGGAAGTCTGTAGCAATTGTTTAATGTTTTCTGTCGATTCTGAAACAGCTGCAGTAATTCCAGCAAGTTTGTCTATCAATCCAATGTACACACTAGGCAGCATATCATCCGGTCTGCTTTTCTTCCATTCACAGAATTCCTAAATAATAATTTCCATAATGCACTGAAAAGTATTAGATGCAAGGAATTAACAGTAAATGCAAATAAATTAGATGCCTTTTTCAAAAACTTCAAGATAGTTTGGGAAATTTACATATCTAGTTAGTGAGCCCTTTTGTAAAGAATCCCTTGTTCTTTCTTAAATAATCCTTCTTACTAGTATTTCTAAGGTTCCAAGAACCTCACGGCACTTAGTGACCTTAAGAAGGCCGACAAGAAACCTAATCTTATTATACTATAGTCAATGAAAATCTATGTGTTTCTTATGAGTTGTCTTAAGCTTTTTATGCTGTGAATGACATTGAATTTTACAGCACAGACACAAACCATTCAGCTCAACAGATCTCTGCCAACGTTGCTCGTTCGTCAACTGTGGTTCAGTTGATAGTTTTCACATCTTTGATGCCAGAAAGTTGTGTATCCCCAAAGCAGGTCTTGGGTACAAAACTCTCATCTGATATTCCACTCCATTGCAGTCTTTTCGATAAGATGTAAAACCAAAGCCTATCTACTAAGTCAGTGGAACATAAAAGATCTAATGGCATTATTTCAAAGAACGGCAGGGAAGTTATCTTGGATGTCCTAGCCAACAATTTCCCTGAATCAACAGTAAACTCAGATTATCTGGTCATTACATTGCTTGTGGGGACTTACTACATGTAAATTGGCTGCCATATTTTGTGTATTGTGACAGTGACCACATTATAAATGTATTTAGTGTTTTGGGATGTTCAGTAGTGATGGGAAATGCTGCTATAAACGGTAGGAGACTGTGTTTTACTTTTATCCAAGTCAAAGGTAAAACAAAATTTTAGAGCTCTACTCGGTCTTAAACTTCCTTTGAAGTGTTGACCAGAATTTCCCTATTTTTGGTTCCACAATCAGGCAACATTTTCTTGATAAGACCATAAGGCATAGGAGCAGAAATTAGGCCATTCAGTCCATCGAGTCTGCTCTGCCATTCAACCATGGCTGATAAGTTCCTCAACCCCATTCTCCCGCTTTCTCCCCATAACCCTTGATCACCTTGATAATCAAGAACCTATCTATCTCAGTCTTAAGTGGACTCAATGGCCTGGCCTCCACAGCCTTCTGTGGCAGTAAATTGCATAGATTCACCACTCTCTGGCTGAAGAAGTTTCTCCTTATCTCTGTTCTAAAAGGTCTTCCCTTTACTCTAAGGCTGTGCCTTCGGGTCCTACACTCTCCTACCAATGGAAGCATCTTCCAACATCCACTTTGTCCAGGACATTCAGTATTCTGTAAGTTTCACTTAGATCACCCCTCATCCTTCTAAACTCCAATGAGTATAGTCCCAGACTCCTCAAACATTCCTCATATGTTAAGCTTTCCTTTCCTGGGACCATTCTTGTGAGCCTCCTCTGAACCTGCTCCAGGGCCGGTACATCCTTCCTGAAATATGGGGCCCAAAACTGCAAACAATAATCCAGAGTTTGCAAAAAATTAGGCTAGCAACCATAAAGAATTATCAGCCAGGTTCACAATATATATGAAGCTGGAAAAGCACAGCAGGCCAGACAACATCCGAGGAGCAGGAAAGGCAATGTTTCAGGCCGAAACCCTTTCTCAGGGCTGAGGAGGGGGAGAGGTGCCCAGAAATAGAGGAGGAGGTGGGGCTAGGAGAAGTGTAGGTGAGATGGAGATAGGTGGATGCAGGTAGGGGGTTATTGTGTTGGTCAATGAGAAGTGTGGAGCAGATGGGTGAGTAGGAAGATGGACGGGTTGGGACTGGCTAGGTTTTGAAGCAGGTGATGCAGGTAGAGTGTTATTGTGGTTGGTCAGTGGGAAGGGTGGAGTAGTTAGGAGATTCAGAAGATGGACAGGTTGAGGAAGGAGAGATTTTGAATCCAGTGAATTCAATATTGAGGCCATTGGGCTATAAGCTCCCAAGGCAAAATATCAGGCGTTGTTCCTCCAGTTTACATTTGGCCTCACCCTGACAGTGGAGGAGGCCAAGGGTGGACGTATTGCCAGGGAAGTGGGAGGGGGGAGTTAAAGTGGATGGCAACTGCAAGGTTGGCTTGGATGATGCTTGCAGAGTGCAGATGCTCCGCAAACTGGTCCCCAAGTCTGCTTTTGGTCTCCCTGACATAGAGGAGAGCACATCGGGAGCCAGGGACACTGTAGATGAGGTTAGATGAACTGCAGGTGAACGTCTGCCAGATTTGGAAGGATTGTTTGGGACTTTGGGGGGAGTTGAGGGCGGGGGGGGGGGGGGGAGAGGGGGGGGGCGGCGTAGGGGCAGGTGCTGCGCCTCCTGTGGTTGCAGGGAAAGGTACTGGGTCTGGCAGAGGGATTGGTGGGGAGTGTGGAGCTGACGAGGGAGTTGTGGAGTGAATTGTCCCTGTGGAAAGCGGACAGGAGTGGGGAGGGAAATAGCTTTTTGGTGGCGGGGTCTGATGAAAGGTAGCGGTAATGTCAGAGGATGATGCATTGTATTCAGAGGTTGGTGGGGTGGTATGTGAGGACTAATGGGACTCTATTGTTGTTGTGAGGAGAGAGTTTGAGGGCAGAAGTGTGGGAAATGGGGGAGATGCAGTTGAGGGCATCCTTAATAACAGAGGAGGGGAAACTTTGGTCTCTAAAGTAGGAGGATATCTGAGAAGTCCTAGAGTAGAACATCTCATCCTGGGAGCACATGAGGCAGAGGCAGAGCAATGTGAATATGCGATAGAACTTTTGCAGGAGGGTGGGTGAGAGGATTAGTAGTCGAGGTAATTGTGGGAGTCAGTGGGTTTGAAATGAATGTCAGTGGTGAATTGGTTACCGGAGAGGTCCAGGAAGGGGAGTGAGGTGGCAGAAATGGTCCAGGTGAATTTGAGGGTATAATGGAAAGTGTTGGCAAAGTTGATGAACTTTACGAGCATGAGGCAGCACTGATAAGTCATCAATATAGCGGAGAAAGAGGTGCGAGATGGTGCCAGTGTAGTTGTTGAAGATAGGCTGTTCAACAAATCCTACAAAGACAGGTGCAGGTGTAGCTCAGGCCCATGCAGGTATCCATAGCCACCCCTCTGGTTTGTACGAAGTGGGAGGAATCAATGGGTTCAAAGTATGATGTACCTTCATATACTAGAAGCTGCTTGTATGTTAATACACAGGATCCCATTCCATGCAAATAGAAAGAGTGGTGTGCCTGTTTTAACCAACAAAACAGGTGACAGCCATTTTCTTATTCATTTCTCAGGGCAATGCTTTGACCAATCAATCAGAGTCATCCTGCCTTGTTTAAAATTTAAACAAAGCTCGGCAGTCATCATAACTGGCACATTCTCCTTGGCAACACATCAAACAATGAGAAACTACTCACTAACAAATCAGCACTCTCCTTTCATATAGAATAAATATTGTTTTCCCTTTGCTTTGGCATTTCATGTAAATTAATCTGACCAGTGTGACATGAAAAGCTTTGGCAAAGTGTGTTGCTTTACAGCAATGCTTTGTTCTGTGTTGGTTATGGAATTATTGACAATTCACACAATTCACTCAACCCTCCATCGCAAACCCACATGTACCTTCTTTCATAAGGAAACATTAACCACAAATGTTATAAAATTGTGCTCACCAAATTGCTGTTTTGAGTGGTCAATCATGGTGATAATAAAGCTGAAAGCTTGCTGATGCATGTGGCATTGCTCACCTGTAAAAACTGCACCCTATTCTTCAGTTTCATCAGGGCTTCTACTTGTTGCTTGGTCTTTTTCAGCTGTGCGCTATTGTTTTCCAGATGAGTGCGGATCCCACTGGCCTGCTTCAGTGACTTTTGTTCACTATCGTCCAGAAAACCAAGCACCTCTCTCTGTGCAATTTGAACAGCCTCCATGAGGTCCTTGAACTGCTTTTCAACATTGGATTTCACCTCTGATACCGAGTTCTAGAATAAGACAATGTACTCAGACACACAAAATTATTGACGTAATATCAAAAACTCTTAATGTTTCCCTTAGAACTTCCACCAATTTGAACTGGGAAACATGGCCTGAAAACCACACAATACCCAGGGTAAGCGAAAGTCCACTGAATTAATGAAAATACGCCTCAATGTAATTTTGGAGCAAATGCACAGCATTCTATTCCAAATAGTGCACCAAATAATTTTTTATTAACATTGGAAATCTGAAAAATTGGAAATGCTGGAAACCCTCAATGAAGACCTGAAACTGTTTGGATTCGTCTGGCCAAAGTGTGAATACAGGTGCCAACTGGGGGCCAATTAAACTTGACCTGCGTAAAAGTCTGGATTCACCAAGCAAGTTTGGTTCTAACTGTAAATTAGCATCATTTGAAGTTGCTTATAAGTGTTAAAGCATACTTTGCAAATTAAGTACTCATTGCTGGGTTAGATGCAACTTTCATGGAGCGGTACACATGGCCTCCTTTCACTCATTTCCACTAAAAGGTATGAAGTGCTCTAACTGGGATACTGCAGTATGTTACAGGGTACCTCAACCATGAAGGGAGACATCCTGGTGCTGGAGGTCCAGAGCAGGACAATTTGTCCTGTATCAGCAAGGAATATACTCACAGCCCCATAATTTGAAATCTTCAAGACGCTCTAATAAAATGACATCTACACTGATCTGTACGAATATTTATAAGCTTTAAGAAACATAATGATTCACAAGGCATGGTAAAAGAGGAGATCCTTCCGGAACCTTTCAGGCTCCAACTCCATGTAATCTGATATTGCGATGACAAAGGTACTTTCTGTAGGATTGAGCAAAAGTCCCTATCATTTAAAATACCTGTCCAAAACTATGGACTTTTCAAAAACTTTTAAAAGGGATTTTAAAAAAAAGCAGTTGGGCTGAGGGCTCTGGGAAAAATACAAGCACAGAGACAGGAGATAGCAAGAACTGCAGATGCTGGAGTCAGAGTCAATATCATGTGGAGCTGGAGGAAAACAGCAGGTCAGTAAACATTTTAAGTTTACACACCTTTATCAAAACTGCTGCTTTGGAACCATTGTTCAGCCCGAAAATCCTATTCACAGATTCACTCTAAAAGAACAATCAACCAGGCCTAAACCCCACCCAGCCCAGATGGAATGGGGGCGCTGAATATACCAGACATTCAAATTCGACCAATATTCATGCACAGGGCTACCAGACATTCCTCTTAACCATAAGGAAACCAATTGCCTCAAAAAGGAACAGCAGTAACACAACGGCAAGCACAGATCTGGTGCGAAGACAAGAGACAAGAAGCCCCGACCTCACCTGAGAGACAGCTATCCCCCTCCAAGAGCTAGCTGCACAGCTACCTCTGGAAGAGGGATCCAAGATCGTGATTCACCCCGGCAACTATCCCCAGCTACTACCAGGAGAAGGATCCGAAAGAGCTACTGCTCGGAGAGCGATCCTCACAGCTATCTCCAGGAGAGGGATCCCGATGGATCACAGGCCTGTTCCGTAACACGGAAACCAACAGCAACCGGTCACGGCCAGCAGACGTGACGACCGACAACCTCCGAAAACCACCAATCCAACTGACAAGGCCTCAGGCACATCCTGAGGTGAAAATTGGCTCGTGAAAACACCACATAGTAAGGAGAACCAAGGGCTCACCTGATAAATCCCAAACGCATCCTACTGCGTCAGATTCAACCCAGACTGAAGACCTACACTGTCCTAAAGAAGGGTCTCGGCCCGAAACGTCGGCCTTCCTGCTCCTCTGATGCTGCTTGGCCTGCTGTGTTCATCCAGCTCCACACCTTGTTATCTCTGACCTACACTATCCAATGTCTTCATCGAAGCACGGGCTACGGCAAGTGGGAATGGCCATCCGTGTTTCAAAATCGCGTTTATCCCCAGTGGCGAGCTTATATTCTCGAGACCCCAAAGTATCCAACCTAGCTAGCAGGGAGGGGAAGGTGGATGTTGACACTGCAGGGAACCTGAAGGGTAAGGAGCCTGATTAAAACTACTGTTTAGCTTCAAATAGTGTTTAATCGTGTGTTTAAGGACTGTCCTCTGTATAATTGGTAGTGTCAATTTCACTGTTTTGTATTTGCCTTTACTTCTTGTAATATACTCGCCTTTTATATTTAACAAATGCAGACATTCTTTTGCCCCTGAAACACCTGTCTTCTACCTTCCTCATTTCACATTCCCTCAATAAGTCCAGTGTCAGAACTAGGGATCTGGGGGTGATTCGAACAATGTAAAAATCAGCAAGTTACTGATCGTAAACTGGAACCTCACATTTCACACATTTACAGGTTCCAAAATAAAAGTAATAAATACCCTTTTCGCCAACATCTCCACCAATTTCTGTTATGGTGCACCTTTGAATCATTAACATTTAACCATGAACAATTAATTATTTATTTCCACTTCCCACCACTGAACAAGTCTTGTTTGCTTGCGATATTAATCTTGAACTTAATTCTCAACTCTCTTGGAGGACGTCCAGGATGTATACGCTCCCTGGTCATTGTCTGGGAGGTCGGGGTTGGGGGCTGAGGGAAAGCTGTATGCAGAGATGGAGTAAGAAATCAGCTTCTCTGCATGTAAGAACATTTCTGGAACTCCATTGGAAAGTATAAGGTCATCATCATTGATAAGGAAGTAGATGTCTGCACCAACATCTATAAGAAGTTTCTGTGTAACACTGCAATCTGCATGATTGATGGAAAATCATTTACTTCCCCATGTATTTCTAAACATCTTTTCGACGTATCATCTTTATTCTGCCATTGATTTCCTCAATGAATAAGGGCCTACTTCTGCACATTAGTCTTCTGCAAACTGTGAAAAGGTGTTTATTATGCTATTATTATATGGGAACTTGCTTTTAAAATAGAGTTAAATTGGGTTTTTGATTTTCAATACTGTGGCATTCTGATTTTTTTTTCGATATAGTCAGAAGGCCTTGGGAATGTGCAGAAAGTCCCCAAAAGCAAATGTTTGACACTTGTCATTCAGTAAAAAATTATTAAAATGAAGAAAGGACTATTGCCACATTGGAGTTGAGTGTATGTAAAGATTACCACTGGGATTACAAGGATTGTAGTTTGCTGTTTGCTGTCTACAAAAATATCTTAAAGGTATCTTATACAAATAGCTATTTCTTGTGTTTTTCTTTTGTCTGATAAACCTATGGTTCTTTTATTAAAAGTTCATTGACAGCCTCGTGTGAATATGTTCAGTGTCAGGTCACCACATTTATTGCCAATAGTATTCAGAGAAAATTGCCTCCATATACTTAGCTGTTCTCTCCACAGAGACTGATGACAGTGTTGAATATTTCAATTCCAGAGAGTATGAACTGTTTTCATGACAACTATTGCCAGTAAACTATCGATTGTGTTTGAATATATTCTACAAATTTGCAGCATGAGTCAGCACTACATTAGGTGCTAAAGTCAAGTGAAACAGCAGTGACTCCATAGTAGTGTTGCACATAGCAGAACACCAGTAAGATTGCTGAGCAAGGATTATTCGTCTTGCTATCTTGTCAGCAGCAGGAGCATATCCTAGATTGTAAAAGACCAAGAGACTGGTAACAAAATCGATCTGATTGACGAGTCAATTTATAATTGTAGAATCCTGAATGATTTGTCTTCTAGATGGCTTGCAACAGCATTTGGAATTTTAATCTTTAAGTCTGGCAGATTCCAGGACCATCGGGGAGGGAGGATGATGGGTGATTACACAATATTAAAAACAGAAAATTCTGGGAATACACAGCAAGTCAGTGTGTCTCTGTGCAGAAAGAAACAAAGTTCATTTTTCTGGTTGTGACCTCTCAACAGAACCAAATATTAACCCTGCTTCTCTCTCCACAGAAGATTTCTGAGTTGTTTCCATCATTTTCTGTTTATGTTACAGATTGCCAACATCTCCAGTAGCCCTAATGCTGCAATGAAATTCCTGTCTGAACAAACAGTGCTTTGGGCAGACTGAAAACATGTTTCGGAGTTCAGCGCAACAGAAGTGAGAGGTCAGGTGAAGTAAAATGGGCCACAGTGCTCAGGTCCAGTAAAAGAGGGTTTCCTGTTCCTAATAACTCTGCAAGTCTTTGTGCTGCAAAGCATGCTTGTAGGGAAATTGATTTAGATAGGGACAGGTTTGCTTCTTAAATGTCAATGCTTGTCAATTGGCTCACTTATGGGGAATCGGGTGAAGTTGTTGGGTCAATTTGTCTCTGCGGAATTATATCCTGGCATATAGTAGCGCCTTTAGAAGAAAAAGGAGAGCAGAATAAAGAAAGGCAAGATACTGCAGATGCTGAAATTCTGAACCAAGCGCAGAGACTGACAGAGAAGCTTAGCAGTTCTGGCAACATCTGAGGAGAGAGAAGCAGAGTTAAAATTTTGAGTCTGGTGAGTCTGGTAAATCTGTTCTTCAGACCAATTCTCTGTGTTTGTTAGGGAAAAGAGAGGTACTAAGAATATTTTTTAAACAAAAGCTCATTCTCATTATGTTCAAATGGGGATTTCTGTCACCCATTGTCCATTTTTGATACTTATTGGAAAATGAAGATAAATATTACTGTTGACAAAATTCAAACTCCCTAACCTACATTCACACTAGATACACAGGGCCTTGGTACACATGGGAATAGGAAATATAAGAAATAGAAGCGGTAGTAGACCATTTGATCCGTAAGGGCTACTCCACAATTTAATAAGATCGTGACCGATCTGATTGTGACCTTAACTCCACTTTCTTACCTCTGTACCCATAACCCTCATAAATCAAAATCCTCTCAAGCTCAGCCCTGAATACGCTCAATGACCCAGCTTTCTGGGGAAGTGGATTCTAAGGCTAGTGAATCTATAAAAGAAAAAAATTCTCCCCGTCTTCATCTTAATTGGGACATCCCTTACTTTTAAGCTATATCACCAAGTTCCAGATATCCCCCAAGAGGAGAAACAGTCTCTCAGTATTTACCCTGTCAAAATCCCTCAGAATCTGACATGATCCACAAAGAGGAATGCTGTTAACTCACAAAGATGCAGGAAATGTTGCTCTGTAGCTTCTTGATAGCATTCTCCACTGCTTTAATTTTCTTGTCGACATTGATTTTGGTTTCCCGAAGTTCATTCTGGAAGTTCATTGTGAAAAATACAGAAATAATTGGTATGAATGGACTACAGGTATACTGAAGATTAACAATATTTTACTTGAAACTCAACACATTGAAATACAACAAATCTTTCAGTGTTGAAACACCCAACAATCCAAATTTAAGGCCCGGCATGACAGGTTACTCCACTGGAAATTGTTTATTCAACCGTATCCTGAAAAATCACCCACGTTGCTCAAAAATTAAAAGTGATTATTAAAATTCAAATAACTCAGAATTGAAAAACAAATATCGACTGATTTGTAATTAATAAACTTAATGTTCTGTTAATTCAAGAAAGCTGAGTTAAATCGATTCCTTTTAAAACATGGATTCATTTGTGTGTAGGGAATAAGGAATTCTTTCTTGTTTAACCTTGTTGTTACCATCAAAGGGACAAGTGAATAATCAAGGGGTGCCAGTTCTTCTCTCCTCACCCAAGAGCTTAACCATTAAAGCACATGCGTAACAAATTGTGGAACCTCATCCAGGGACTGGTTGTGATAACAGACAATTACAACTAAGAGGCAATGTAAATATGTCTGACCTCCAGAACTGCCAAACTCTCCTACCCTCAGAATATGTAGAATTCCACATTATTTCCAGATCATTCTGGGTAATGATAGACTGCATTGTATGATACATGCACATCACGGCAGTTGTGCAGCCAATTGTCACCCTGACTTTACTCAGTATTCATTATATGTCAACTTTACAACAGGATCACTGCAGAATGTGCAAAGGCAGAAACTCGGGACTGTATGTCACCAAAGATAATGCTGAAGAATAGATGCTTAGATGAGGTACCAGAAGACACAACATTCCCCACAATATTAATCAGACACATTGTTACCTCCATTAATGAAGGAAATAAATAACTAATTGTTATTTGTAAAGTATGTGTCATGGCCTCAGGATTTTAATAAAATACTTTTTGTGATGTAACATAAGATATATTATAACCAATGTGGCACACTGCAAAATCCGACAACAGACGGACAACAAATTGTGATCAATATTGCGCAGCACACACTGAGAGCTCCCTGTTATTTTCAAAGGAGTGCCATCGGGTCATCAACCCCCCACAATGTTTAACATCTCATCTGAAAGATGGAAAACAGAACGGGCTGACATACCCGTAAAAGTGAACCATTTCTATCTCCTCACTGGAGTCATAGAATAATACAGCATAGAAACAGACCCTTCAGTCTAACTAATCCATGCCAACCATGTTCCCAAACTAAACTAGTCCCACCTGTCTGCATTTGGCCCATATCTCTCCAAATCTGTCCTATTCAGATACTTATCCAAATGTATTTTAAATGTTGTACCTGTATCCGCATCCACTAATTTCTCCGGCAGTTCATTCCACATATGAACCACTCTCTGTGTAAAACATTCTTTATAAGTCTTTCTCCTCTCACCTTAAAAATATGCCCCTTAGTTTTGAACTCACCCATCCTGTGAAAATGGCCCTTGTCATTCATCTTATCGATGTCTCTCATGATTTTATAAACCTCAATAAGGTCACCCCTCAACCTCCTATGCCCCAGTGAAAAATGTCCCAGTCTTTCCAGTCAATTTTTTTTACTTTAAACCCTCCATTCCCAGCAACATCCCAGTAAATCTTTTCTGAACCCTTTCCAGTTTAATAATATTCTTCCTTTAACAGAGCAATCAGAATTACACACAGTTCTCCAGAGCAGGCTTCACCAATGTTCTGTATGATCTCAGCATGATGACCCAACTCCGATTCTCAAAGTTCTAAGCAATAAAGGAAAGCTTGCTAAATGCCTTCTTAACTACCTTGTCTACCTATGAAACAAATTTCAAAGAATTATGTACCTGAATCCCTCTGCTCTGCAACACTAACCAGGGCCCTACCATTATCTGTAGAAGTCCTGTCCTTGTTTGTATTACCAAAATCCAATACTCACATTTATCCAAATTAAACTCCATCTGCCATGCCTCAGCCCATTGACCCAATCGAACAATATCTTTTTGTAATCTCAGATAACCTTCTTTGCTGTCCACTGTACCACCAGTTTTCATGTCATCTGCAAACTTACTAACCATGCATCCTATATTCTCATCTGAATCACTTATATAAATGACAAACAAAGTGGACCTTGTACTGATGCCCATGGAACACCGTTGGTCACAAGCCTCCAATCTGAAAAAACAATTCACCATCACCACCCTCTGTCTTTACCAGAAAGCCAATTTTGTATCCAATTGGCAAGCTCACCCTGAATTCCATGTGATCTAACTTTACTAATTAGTTAACCGTGCAGAATCTTGTCAAAGGCTTTACCAACTAAACTGAAAAGTATTCATTACATCTGTGCCAGATGCACATACCTTCTATTACAAATCATGTCCCAACAAAAACAGATAGGAAAAGAATGGTAGAAGCATTAACAAAGGGAATGAAATGACTAAACCTTACTATAGTCACTCCAACTTCTAAATTATCATGATAGGATTTCTTTTAGAAGGAACAACACAATTCATTGCAGCATTGTTTAGATATTTTAATCATTTTTTTGTTTTGATCCAAATTTGCTTCCAATTTTCAGTGTAGGTATTTACTCCAGTATTAATTGATTTTTATTCAAAACCATGATATAACCTATTGCTGAGTCTGTGACAAAGTGTTTTTTTATAAACTGTCAAAAGAATTTGTAAAAGTGGTTCACTGCAAGTCAGTCAGTTTTGAGGGAAAGGACTCTGTAACCCTTTTCTGTAATCAGCTGAACCTCTCTGCTTTACTGTTTAGTGTAACCTTGTCCTGATTTTTATCTTTTTAACTCATTCCCCTCTGCTGGTTATTTCATACTGACCTCCTTTTCAGTTGTCGCCCTTGCCACAGAGATTATCTTGTGATTTACGTGTTTCTCCACTGTGCACTCCGTACAGATGCAGCACTGATCATTTTTACAGAAGAACTCTAGATACTGCTCATGCAGACAGCATTTTCCCTGTTCAATGTTTTTCATTGGGTGAATCAGTTTATGATTTTTAAAGGCTGCATTTTCAAGGTGAGGTCTCAGGTGACTTCCACAGTAGGACACCATGCAGGTCAGACAGGACTTTACAGCTTTTAACTTCTTATCAATGCAGGAGTCACAAGCCACTTCATCGGGATCAGTGACAATGTCATCATTTTGTTCATTTTCAATTGTGGTCTTACACTCAGTGTCTACTGGTTTACAAGTTAGCTCTTGCTTGCATTCCTTACCTATTTCCAATTTAGCCTTTGGTTCGGATTGACAGCTTTGTTCCAGAACCTCAGTCTCTTGTCCAACTTTGCATTCAAGCTCTTGAGATTCGGTCAAACCTTCTTTCCATTTCTCCACCAGTCCATTCAAATCGACATTCTCCTGGAGAGGCAGGCCTGGATCAAATATTTCCTTGCATTGTGGGCAGCTATGGATGTGGATCATTTCCCAGAAGTGTTCAAGGCATCCTTTACAAAAGTTATGTCCACAAGAGGTTAATGTTACTGGAGATTTGAAAAAATCTAAACAGATCGAACAAGTGAGCTGTTTTCCCAGCGGTGAGGAATCTGGAGCAGCCATTGAGGAAGCAAGCACCAACAGCTGTGTGAACAAGCTAAAACTGGATTCCAAAGTGAACCACACCTAATCTGTGCAACAAACAAAATGCGTGGAAGCTGTTAACTCTTTCTGTTCAGCTCAATCTAAGCCAGAGAGTCACTATTTCTGAATATCCTAAGTAGATTATAGAAATAATGGGAACTGCAGAAACAAAACTTGTGGGCCCTCTCTCTCCTCAGTGGCTTCAAACAGTTTATTACTCCAACTGATTAAATGAAACAATGGAGGACATGCTCAGTATCGCATTCCTAAAACACCAACATTCATTGCTTTATGTATAGATTATGCTTCAAACTTAAAGACACTGGACTTTACTCAAACTCTGTGTAGGTACACAAATGGAAATCCACATACCAAGAACAGAAGGAGCTCCATTTTGCTCAGACTGCAGCCCTCCCTCCACATCACTCTGCACTTGTACATGTCCACCCTGCACAGTTGGTATTAGGGTGGGCCAAATCCGATAATTAAACAATACAAATTAGAAATCTTGACCTTGCTCTCTCTGCCCACAGCCCCTCATTGTATTCCATTAGCAAATCATGCCTTTATTGGCAAAGTTATAAGGTTAAAATAACCCCATTTGAGGGTAAACTTTCAGGCTTTCCTAACAGAATATTGTCCATTGGGCAGCACGTTGAATGTGTTCATTTCTCTCAATTTGCAGTGATCCTTATTCTGACATTAGTCAATATTAAGCTTTAATGATTATTAATGTGTTTATGTTCCTCTATCCGCTTGTAATGGAAGTGTGTTAAGCATCAAAAATCTACTTTGTCATGATTTAGAATACGACTATTAAATTTCCTCTTAAACTTCTCCGCAATAATGGGAATAGTTCCAGCTTACTCCAGCTTCTCTGTGGGCTCCCTGCAGAGCAATCCGGCCAATCCCATTCCCCCACTTAACTCTGGAACTCTACAAGTTTATATTCTGCAATATAACTTCCTTTTGAAATCCATTCAGATTTATTACAGTCCAACGAAGCTTTGACTTTAAAGAACTCTATTCAGATTCTGCTAGAAATGGAAATCAGGAAGAATCACAGACAGATTCTGTGAGGAGAAGGACAATATTATCATAGGAGATCAGCAAATTCTAACCAGTCTTAAAGTTTAAACAATTTAAAAAGACTCTTGACCAGCCAATGCAAGAAGCAGGCCATATAGTAGATACTAACAGTCAGTGTTAGTATAGAATCATTGAGTCATAGAGATGTACAGCATGGAAGCAGACTGTTCGATCCAACTTGTCCATGCCAACCAGATATCTCCTATAAATCTAGTCCCATTTGCCAGTATTTGGCCCATATCCCTCTAAACCCAGCCAGATGCCTTTTAAATGTTGTAATTGTTCCACCACTTCCTCCAGCAGATCATTCCATACACACACCACACTCAGCATGAAAAAATTGCCCGTAGGTCCCTTTTAAAACTTACCCCTCTCGCCTTAAACCTATGCCCTCTAGTTTTGGACTCCCCCCACCTTAGGGAAAAGACCTTGGCTATTTACCCAATCCGTGTCCGTCATGATTTTAAAAACTCCTATAATGTCACCCCTCAGCCTCCAATGCTGCAGGAAAACAGCCCCAACCTATTCAGCCTCCCTCTATAGCTCAAACCCTCCAATCCTGGCAACATCCTTGTAAATTTTTTTTCTGAACCCTTTCTAGTTTCACAACATCCTTCCTATAGGAGGGAGACCAGAATTGCACACAATACTCCAAAAGTGGCCGAACTAATGTCCTGTACAGCTACAACGTGACCTTCCAATGCCTGTAGTCAATGCACTGACCAATAAAGGCAAGCACACCAAAGCCTTCTTCACTATCCTATTTGCCTGTGACTTCACTTTCAAGGAACTATCAACCTGCATTCCAAGGTCTCTTTGTTCAGCAACACTCCCCACGACCTTACCAGTAAATGTATAAGTCCTGCCCTGATTTGCCTTTCCAAAACGCAGCACCTCACATTTATCTAAATTTAACTCCATCTACCACTCCTCAGCCCATTGGCCCATCTGATCAAGATCCCATTGTACTCTGAGATTACTTTCTTTGCTGTCCACTACACCTCCAATTTTAGTGTCATCTGCAAACTTATTAACTGTACCTCCTATATTCACATCCAAATCATTCAAATAAATGACAAAAAGCAGTGGACCCAACACTGATCCTTGTGGCACTGGTCACTGGCCTCCAGTCTGAAAAGCAACCCTCCACCACCACCCTCTGTCTTCTGCCTTTGAGCCAGTTCTGTAGAACAACAAACCCTAATGAGCAGAAACAGTCCCCAGGTTTGTCAAAAGATTGCTACATCAGTCACTCACTTCCAGAGATGTGTAAAGGTATGACCCAGTCACAGACCAGCATAAAGCCAAATACCTCTTCGAGAAAAGATGTCAATGTGATGAACCACTAGCATTAGAAGAGATATAGTCAATGATCCAAAAGATTGCAGTTTGACAGAACCTGTTTATGCCATTGTACATTTTGTTAATTTTAGGCTTGATCCAGAGATGAGTATCGTTGTCTTGTCTGATCCAATACCTCAGGTGACGAAACAGAAGTTACAGCCTACAGGGATGAACTTACATGCGACATGTGGCATAACTGTCTAGATTAAAGGTATGCTACAAGCATCTCTGTAACACAAAGCATAAGAGAGTTGACAATATATGCAAGATTTACAATCACTTCTGAACCTGCATACATAACTTGATCTCAAAATCCTTGAGGGAGCAGATAGTCTTCAAATAGTTCCAAGTCACAGTTAACAGATAAAGAGAAACTAGGTTATGTCAAGTCTATTGAAAGAGAGGCCATTCAGAGAGTAACTGGTCCAGAAATTGTTGTCCTTCAACCAGTCAAGAAACAACTGGTCAAAGATTACATTGGCCTCCTATGCCCATGGTGGAACCCAGAAAGAAGAAATAATCTACTGAGATTAGCTATATAGGCATAAAAGATAAATTTCATATGTCAATGTAGAACAGGTGGCCAGCAAGTCCGAATAGACTCAAATAACCTTGACAAGAATAAAGGTCTGACTGAGATATGATCATTTGCTAACATTGTATTGAAGGATGGCCAGACTAAAAGTCCAAAAACACGTACTTTGAACACCACCAGCATTTCACAATCAGACAGCTAAGTAAAGTACAATAGAGGGCTAGTTATTCCAGCTTCCTTTTTGGAATGTGTCCTGAAAAGGATACAATGGGATACTTAAAGCTCAACAGATGTACAACCAGGGCTCTGTGGGTGGTGTGCTTGCTAAAGATCTCAAGAGAGATGGAAAATTTCATAAACATTGTGAAATCTGTGATCGTGCATGAGTGGTAAATATTCCTATCATCAATAAAGAAAGGGCAGAGGACATTTCAATTTGTCATCTTCCAAAGCAGGACTACCAGTATGAATGAGAGACAGAGGATGTTAAGTCAGCATAAATTCCAATACTATGACTGAGTAAGGGACAATGAGAGGGGCATCAGTACACAAACCACTTAGGATGTATGAAGATGTCCAAACTAATCAACAAGTTGAAGTAAAGACTTTAAGTACTTCAACACAGAATCTATCAGCAGATTAATAATAAAGCTTTCTTCTCAATAACTATATATGAGCTGCATACAATCCATAGCCAACATTTACAGATTCAGGACATGGTCAAAAATGAGACATTACTCAAGCCAGAAATCCAGGAGACTGCAGAGAAAAAAAAATACTTGTTTCTGTCCTGCAGCTGTCTTCCCTGATGGAAATACATAAGATTAAATGATCTCCAGATGATGTTGTATGGCAACTACTTGATTTTGGGGGAAGAATTCCACTGTGAAAGAAATTCAGGAGATTAAGTGTCTTCCAGATAAGTTAGTGGGCTGACTGCCTGGTATTACACAAACAACATCCTCAGCAAGAAATAGAAGTCCTGCCAAGTCTCCCACATTCTACTATCTGGAAACTTCAGGTTATTAAAATCTCTGCTGCCCATGTCATGAATTTTAGCATAGCCCATTCTCCAATTATTCCTGTCTTTGTTGATAAAAATGGCTGCTTGTCAAACAATGTCTTAGTTTTAAAATTCCTTACCTTGTTTTCAAAACCCTCTATGACCTTACCATTTTTATCATCTCCTGAAGTCCCTTACCCTGCAAGACCTCAGTGTTCCCTTAATTCTGGCCTCTTCAACAAACTCATATGTATTCAGTCTACCACTGGTGGTTGTATCTTCGGTTGCCTAGGTGCTAAGCCCTAGAATTCATTGCCTATACCTCTCCATCTCCCTACCTCATTTTCCTCCTTTAAGACATTAGTTAAAATAGTTGACAGCAACCTTTTGGTCACCAATATTTCCTTCAGTGGCTCGGTGTCATATTTCAGTGTCATGCTGGAAAGTACCTTGCGAATTTCATCAGATCAAAGGTGCTATATGAATATTGTGCTTTAAGTGATGTGTTTTGCCCTGGTTTTGTTTTAAAGAGAGGTTTTGAGAGAGGTGCGAACTGTCTATTGAAAGACCATAACAAAAATAGCTGGTGAAGCCTTGTGTGTTTTTTTAAAGTAGGGACAATAGAAGCAGCCTGAATGGGTGGGGGAAGCTCACACAGAACCAGGATTTTTAGTTTTAGCTTTTCAGTAGCAGTTGTGGGGTCTTGAAGCTAGGTTCGGAAGCTGCAGTACATTTCTTCCCTGCTCTCAGAGTTTTCTCTTAATGTTTTTCCTCCTGGGCTGAAGCATTACGTAAGACAATCCATTTTTCTGAACTTGCCTTTCTCAAGCGTATGTATTTGGGATGTTACTGTATTGGAACAGTTACTGTTTAGTAGTAAATTAATCTATTATTCTGTTCAGTTTTCTAACAGAGTTACTTCAATTTCTTCTTTCTTTCATTGTATTTTAACTATAGTGTATGAATAAAGTGTGTTTTGCTTCAAATCTGGTAGTTTGACCAATCGAATTGCAACAGAACACAATGCCTGGCACTTGCCTTTAAAATAAGAAAAAGTTAGGGTCTAGGCTATCTACTTTATATAGCTTAAGGGGGTTTGGATGGTCCATAACAATACAAGTTGTTGTTCTAGTCATGGCATCATTATGCTCTTATCAAATCACTAACACTTTCAACCATAAGATCATTTTACATAGAATATGCCAGGATCAGCATTATTTGGTGATGCCTGTTGGAGCCAGTGTTTTCACTTGTGTTCCAAATACCTTGGTGTGGGCCTAGAGTCTGAAGTTCCTGGGCCTCTGACCCAATTGGAACACTACGTCCTATAATTTCCACAAACTCCTCCAGTAAACTGCCATGCCATATAAATGCAAGTTATGGTTATTGCTGTAGTTGATTGCAGCTTCCAGGATGTGAATAGCACAAGGAGCAGTGAGTGACAAACAAATGGCTGAAGGGTTAGTACGGATCTATAACTGCAAGACCAGCCCGAACCTTTCGTAATCTGAAATGTTTAGGGGTTTCAGATCACACAGATACTGCAGTGAAAAGGAAAATGCGTTTGCAGAGGCTGCTGAAAGGTCTGTCCTCGTGCAGCAGTGTACATGTTCAATTGTGAGTGACTGCTTCAGACATTTCACTGGAGTGTGTATTTGCAAAGGAAGTCTGGAGAAGGATGCAGTGGTTTTGGGCAAGGTTTGTCCTGAGCAGCTCCGTGACACGGGACTCGGTGCTCTTACAATCTGTTCCCCGGGACGCACACCAAGACAAACATCGGCTGTGTCTAGAGGACCATTTCGGTGAAAGATGCTCTTTGGTCTTTCCAAAACCTTTTCATCTTCCAGAGCAAGGAGTTGACCTCGATCAAGCGTTGCAGACTGGCACATTCCAAGGCCCAGGACTACGTGCTGAGGATGCACTAAAGCTTGGGGCAAGTGTCGCAAAGTGCAATGGAGAAAGACCACCATCTGAGGTCTTCCTGTCAAAGTTAAATGGTGGTCCAATCAGATATCAGACCATCCTGCTGCCTCAATGTATGTAAATATAGCATGCAAATAAGAAAGGCCTTTGGTTTGTATGCTGGATAGAGTCAAACTCTGATGTTTGTTTGTTTCCTTTGTATACAACTGTACAGAACTGAACTGCATTTGTGTCTATGTATATATATAGGGACCATTTTTTAATGAATAAAGTACATTTTTGAAAAAAAATTGGAATTGCGCCTGTCCAGAAACTTTAGGTACATGTACATCACACCTGTACAAATGTGTGTATTTACATATTATCACACTTCCCAATATAGGACACACTGAAAGTATCTGGAAATGTGATGACCTCATGGCTACCAAGGACTGGGAATGCTGCAGAGAGCAGTTTGCATCCCAAGCTTTTAATGAGAGACACAGGCAGATCATTCAACTACACACAGATGGTAACTTTGTGGGGTTTAGTTTTATTGGCAACAGATTTCTGTGGAATCAAAAGAAACGCGTAGTTGAAAAGTTCAGCAGGTAGATTTGTCAACTCCGCTGAGTTAAATGTGATCTAGATAGTCATTTGTGGTCATTCCTTGTAATACAAACAACTAATCAACACATTTCTGCACTGTTTTGTGTCCTTTAACGGGCATCTCATGCTAAGGCTAAAGCTCCAAAACTAGAAAAGATCCAACAATGACTGATACAGGCGTTTGTGTACATTTGGGGGAATTGGTTCAACTTGGATTGCCCTCCTTCCACCACTGTTCCAATGAAAGCATGCCCCAAGGTAAAACATTATGAAAAACATTGGGTTAAATTAATCTTGGCCCATTTTAAACATTTTTACTCAAATTATTGTTGTGCAGCAGGTTTACCAGTAGTTAGTACTAAACCCGGAGTTCGTCACAGTTACTGGATCTCCAGGTTTCTGAGGTTAGGATCAACAAAGCAAGATGCTTCCCTTCCTCCAAGAAAGGCCTCGTGTGACGTAGTGGTGTGTGATTACATGCCTCAAGAGCAGGTGGTACTTGAACCCTGGCCTCCCAATACAGGGTACAAAAATAGGTTATAGGTAATTTTAATGAGAATTGCTGACTGAATTGTAAGGACAGCAACATGGTAAGATGTGCTTGCAACAACGTAATTTATGAGATAATGCATAAAATGTATCTTCACTGGGCAGCACGGTTGCTCATGTGTTAGCACTGCTGCCTCACAGCACCAGAGACCTGGGTTCCATTTCAGCCTCAGACGACTGGCTTGGTGGAGTTTGCATATTCTCCTCGTGCATGCATGGGTTTCCTCTAGCTGCTCTGGTTTCCTCCCACAGTCCAAAGATGTGCAGGTTAGGTGTTTGGCCGTGCTAAATTGCCCATAGTGTCCAGGGATGTGCATGCTAGTGGATTAGCCACAGGATTTGCAGGGATAGGGTAAGGGGGTTTGTCTGGGTGGGATGCTCCTCAGAGAATTGGTGTGGACTTGTTGGGCTGAATGGCCTGTTTCCATACTGTAGGGATTCTATGGGGTAGGCAAGAATGAAACTCTCCACTCACTTTAGGGCTTTCGTTGAACAACATGTCGATACCATGACATGATTCACATTCTTAAAAGGCGTCCAAGGACAAAAGGAGCTCAGAGTCTGAAGACAGATTTTAGCCATCCAAACCGGCCCCACCAAAATAATTTCAGAATTGAGATGGCAAGATGGGCTTGTAAAACCTAGCAAGACCTCCTCTTAGACTATAATCATTGCTATGACCATTATTAGAGAAAAAATCCTTCGTGAACGTTTTTGTTTCCTTTTCCCCTTTATTTTGATTATTCCAACACACAAAACTGATTCCAAAGATTCCAGTAACCCATCCCAAGATTACGTATAATAACTTCTAATTTGACAAATTGTAATTTTCTCAGTACATGGGATAGATTTTGTGTTTAATTTCTTCTCATACATTTTCCCTTCCTTTGATTGATTGGTTGATCTATTGTCACGTGTACCGAAATACAGTGTAAAGCTTTGTTTGCAAGCGGTCCAGGCAGATCACAGCAAGCAAAGGATGTACAGATCAAAAAGACTTAGACTCATACAGGTTACATTGCAGGTTACATTATTTGAGGTCAGAGTCCATTCAATAGTCTGATAATGGCCGGAAAGTGACTGTCCCTGAACCTGCTCCTGTGTGTGTTCAGGTTTCTGTATCTTCTGCCTGATAGAAGAGGTTGTAGGAGATTATTACCTGGGCACAATGGGTCTTTGATCATTTTGGCTGCCTTTCAGCAGCTGTGAGCTGTATAAATAGAGTCCATGGATGGAAGGTTGACTTACGTGATGGTCTGGGCTGTGCACACCACCTTCTGTAGTTTCTTACGATCCTGGGCAGAGCAGTTGCCGTACCAGCTCATTATGCACCCGGACAGTATGCTTTCAATGATGCATCTATAGAATTTGGTGAGGGACCTTGTGGACATGCCAAATTTCCTGCGCTGCCTGAGGAAGAAGAGACATTGTTGTGCCTTTTTTATTGTCACATTTAGGTGGGAAGTGCAGGACAGGTCGTCGGTTATCTTCACTCCAAGGAACTTGATGTTCTTCACTCTCTCAACTTTAGTTCCGTTGATGTAGATGGGATCATGTTCTCCTCCTTTCTTTCTGAAGTCGATGATCAGTTCTTTAGTTTTGCTGATATTGAGAGACAGATTGTTTTCATTGCACCACGTCACCAAGCCCTCTATCTCCCTTCTGTAGTTTGACTCGTCGTTGTTAGATATCCGTCCCACTATGATGGTGTCATCAGCAAACTTGTAGATGGCGTTTGTTTGAAATTTGGCAACACAGTCGTAGGTGTACAGGGTGTACAGAAGGGGGCTGAGGATGCAACCCTGGGGGGGCTCCAGTGTTGACTGGTATCGTGCAGGAGGTGCAGTTACCTATCTTCACTGATTGCAGCCTATGGCTGTACCACTATCTGTGTTCCTTTGGTCAAGAATGTCTCGTTTCCAAACTTTCTAATTATACAGCTTACAGCATCTCTGCCATGAGACTCTCTCCAGTCTCTTTCTAGTCGCGTGACTTACATCATCATTATATTTTGTTCTCTTCAATTCAAGTGGTTAATTCTCTATATTCCCACACCCAATGCCAGCCCATGTCTTTGTTCTCATTATTTACATTTTCCCCCATCTCCTCCAAAGTCCTAAATGTTACAGGGTCAGTCTTCAAGGTGGTTTTATAACTCTGTCTGATTTTGTTCAGATTTGTTTCTGAGGTTGTTGGTGGGTTCCATTATGCTTTCTCTTGACTTGTGTGTGCATTTCTTGGGTAATTATACAGTTATCAGTAGCTGTACTTCCTTTTTCAAAGATAGAATAGTTTGTCAATGTTTGTATAGGATTTTTGTTCAAGAATACTGAAGTTATCTAATTTCTTCTAATAATAGTTTGAAATGTTTCTACCAAATATGACCTCGATCTTCTGTATTCTCAATCACAATTCCTTTTTATTCTCAGTCTTTGATTTGTACACATTTTTGAATCATTCTTCCTCATCTGGTACCAATGACTGAAATTCCTAGTTTGTTCGACTCTTTGGATTCCCTCATGTTTTCTCACTTTAACATGGTGTTCTATGGTAATGATCCTTTAATAGTTCAGGCATTGATGTTTGCATAGCTCCCGAACAGCAATTCTGCTGGAGATAATCCATTTTGTAATGCTAATGTTCTGTAACTCAGTACAGCCAAATTAATGTTTATTTTAATTTAAACATGTCAAACAGTACATTATCACCCATTCCAGGGTCTAATTTAAGCTCAGTGGAAGGTAGCTCTACATCAAGATTTACTGATCAGGATTTACTGCCTAGATCACGGATCACTCCTGGAATGTCTAACTGTGATTCTCTTAGTTCCTGGATTTGGTATCTTTTAAACCTATTGTCTTTCGATTCCACTAATTGTAGTTTTAGAATGACACAGTTTTAAAAACTGAAGTTGACCACAAATGTGACATTCAGCTCCCCCTGCAGGGCAGTCATCATATTTACGAGGCTTGATGCCAGAACATCTGAGGCTTCAAAATTAACCAGCAAGATCAACATGTTTATGCGGCAAAAAAGTAGCAGATGATGTTATTGCAAGTCAAGGCATTAGTGAGGCATCAAATACATTTGAAGAATTATCTCAACCTGAGAAGCAACATGATTCTGGAAAGAGATAAAAGGTACTGCAGATGCTGGAGAATCCGAGATAACAAGCATGGGGCTGGATGAACACAGCAGGTCAAGCAGCATCATAGGAGCAGGAAAACTTGACATTTCGGGCCTAAACCCTTCATCAGAAATGGGGGAGGGGAAGAGGGTTCTGAAATAAATAGGGAGAGAGGGGGAGGCGGATAGAGGATGGATAGAGGAGAGGATAGGTGGAAAGGAGGCAGACAAGTCGAAGAGGCGGGGATGGAGCCAGTAAAGGTGAGTGTAGGTAGGGGGGTGGGGAGGAGATAGGTCAGTCCAGGGAGGACGGACAGGTCA
>JAHRHZ010000078.1:14644950-14690639 GCA_024137785.1 Ginglymostoma cirratum | reverse complement strand
TAATATATGATAACCATGTTCCCAAACTAAACTAATCCCACTTGCCTGTGTTTGGTCCATATCCCTCCAAACGTTTCCAATTCTCTTATTACTTTTGTGCTCACTGACCCACATTGGTTCCCAGGAAGCAAAGTCTTGATTTTGAAAATCTTGTCCTGAGCCACTCCACAACCTTCCGTATCTCTGCAATATTGAGCAGGGCTATGACTCTCTGTATCTCCATACCTGTGCTGCTGCAATAAAATCCCAATAAAATGTTGCAGCAAAATCCTGAGAATGAATTCACCCCTACCTTGTGGCCATCTGTTGTCATTGCTACCATTTGCCCAGGTGTCTGTCATGTTCTCATGTGGCCACCAGAGGGCCCCACCAGAGCTTGAAGAGGACAAGGTATAAGTGATACTGATCTACATCGCCAACCAAATTTATCAATAAATCACAAAGGCCTCTATTTCCCCATTTGGGCATGACAGAAATGGATGTTCACCTCCATTTGAATCAATTCTATTGTTAGATTGGGCTACTTTTCATTTATTAAACGGGAAAATGTTTTCAAAAACCAAGTGATGCTACTGTTGGCACAGTTTACACGAGGTTCCATGAGCACAGCTGCACATGTAAATTCTGTGAAAGAAAGTGCTGCAAATCTGGGCCTCACCAACAAATCTGGTCAAATCTGTGTTAATCCGCAACTCCAGCTGCAAGACTGAATAAATTCAGGCCGTGTATCTTTCACAACACCAACCGGACTGACAATGATTGAGATCGTATGACCATTTCAGCAATTCCCGATAAATTCACAGAAACCTTGGAAGAGCGTATTTTTCTTTCTTTTTGCAGCAGGCCCATTGTTCCTCAAATCACTCTGTCTTCTGTGAACATTTAGGCTTGTTTTTATAATTTGCAATTATACGCAGGTTGACATTTGATGTGTTTATAAGAGACGCCGGTGGAAATATCCCTGTCTGTCCTCTGTTAAATCACAAAGTTTCTGTATTTTACTCTGTTCAATGAAATTTAATAGCAATATACTGGATGTTGGACTGGGGCTAATGTCAGTTTTTTATTGAGAGAGTTTGTTTCATTTAACACAAGGGGCCTGTGTCAAACTGTCTGCTGAAAAGTCACAGTTACACACACAGCAAGTGGACAGTCAGGATATGAGAGCTAGTTCAAGGCTTTGGCAGGAGCCAAGCAACAAAGTACACCTCTTCAAAATAAAAGGCAGTCACCATGGTCATACTAGACCACAGGACACCATGAGTGCTGGTTTAACTTGAGGATCAACATACCTCAGGAGGGGGAAGAGGTTGAGAAGAAAAATCCTTCATGGCAACCTCAGCTGGTGTGGGAATTGAACCTGTGTTATTGGTGTTAGCCCTATACTAGGAACCTGCAATCTAGCTGGTTGAGCTAACCCACCCCCACCATTCCTATGAAACAGAGAAACAAATGCTTAGTAGGTCTGGCAGCACCTAAGGAGAGTGAAGTTAATGATTCAGGTCTATGATCATTCACCTGTTACACATTACAGATTGAACTTTGTGGACAATTAGCCGCACAATACCAAAGGACTTATACAGAATTTGGTTCTAAAAAGTTTTGTTGATACAGTAGAGAATGTTTTTTTGCATTGCTTTAGCAGTCAATGGTGCATCATGTGGCAACATCATGTGGAAAATAAGTGTTGTATTATTGAACAGAACATAATCCACAAAGGAAGGCGATTACATTATAGTCTGGGTCTATGACATTGTAATGAGCAATGGTCATGTTCCGCTAAGAAAGAGATAACATTTTCAAACTACTTGTGGTCAATCAGCCATCACACAGGATGATGAACATGAAATAGTAGTGCCCGATAACACCCACACCTCTATGACAAATAATCCATATCCATCGACAATGACATTCAGCACACGACAGTGTAAACAACACCAGTGAGTCATGTTAGCTGACTGGTCTAGTCATGTTGTACATCTACCAAGGCATTATCTTAATGTGAGTTCCACCGCAGCCTCCTCTCAGTGCAAGCAGACATTGATAAATGAAATCCAGCAGTGCAATGAAATCCACCAATGCACCAGTGCAACTTTCAGCGACCCGAAGAACGGAGTATTTGAAGTTGTAGAACTCAAACACAGCACGAAGCACATGGTCAACAGAGCAACATTAGCAACATAAGCCATGTATAGCAGATTCCTCAAATACCTGCAGAGTTATCACTAGCACTAGCTTCACAAAACCCATTGGCAGGGGAGGAGTACCAACCTGACCAACCCAGTCTAGGCCAAAATCCCAGTATTGAGGCACTGGTCATGCATGACCAGCTGTGATAGGGGAGCCACATTGTCCATATGCCCAGCATGATTCCCTAAACAAATGATCTACTCCAAGTTTGACAATGGCAACTGATCACTGGGAGGGCAGAGGAAATGTCATAAGGACAACCCAAAAGACTCCCTAAACAAATGTAACAGGGGTATTGCTTGCCCTAGAACTCACAATCTGAAGAAGAAGCATATGCAAAGGCACCGGTCACTTGGGGTGTCACTGAAGCATGTGGGGACCCAGCACAATTGGTGGAGAATCCAGAGTGACCCAGCCACACTCCCACCCACCTGAACCAACACCTCCCCATTGTGTAACAGAGTCGACAACTCCGGGATTGAACAATTCAGCCACTGCAGAACCCACCCTGAGAGAAAGCAGATCATCCTCATCCCTGGGGAACTGCCAAAGAAGAAGAGCTTATTGTGTAGATATAATCTATCTATCTGCACCCTTGCACATATTAATCGGGAAAGGGTTCCTATTCTTTAAAGGACAATAGGGGAAATGTTGTATTAAGATGTGCCTTTAACAACATTATGTTCAACAACATTACAACATGTGACTTTACAGTATAAAGATCTCTGTCTCACCTTCCATGGCAGTAGTAATAGGAGTAGCCTGTTTGCATTTACTGTATTTTTGCTCTATGTGATCAATAAGCACAGCACTCGGATCATGTGTAAGTCTGAGATCTTATAGCAGTATAAATATTGTGTTTAACAAACTTTAAGATATCTGTCTCAATGAGAACCCAGTCTTTGTTCTATGTGTTCCAAGAGCTAATATATCAGGAACATTTAGAATATATCATTCAGGCAGTGGTGTTTTACCCAGAAGCCACTTCCATAAGGGACAGCTGCTTTCCTCATTTTGGCATTTGTTGTTATTTTCTCACATGTTTGTATTGTATCCCAGTTTATACTGTATCTCAGTTTACAGTGTGTCCCAGTTTACAAGGTGTCCCAGTTTATATTGTTTCCCAGTTTATATTGTTTCCCAGTTTACGGTATATCCCAGTTTACACTGCACTCTTCACTAGACTCCTCAGCCTGTTGATCCGTTACTAATACCTCAAAGTGAGAACGTTGTGGGTTCAAGTCTCAATCCGGAGACTTAAGCAAAGCATTCTAGGCTGATTATTCAGGGAAGGCTGCCGATGTTTCAGATGAAATGTTGAACGATGGTCCTATCTCTTGAAGTAAAAGATCTTATTATCAATTCTAAAAGAAGGATTGGGGAGTCTCTGGTGTCCTAACCAATAGTTATCCCTCAACTTCAGAAACAGATGATCTGGTAATTATCACATTGTTGTTTGTGGGGACATATTGTTTGCGAATTGGCTGCCACACATCCTACATTACAATAATGAGTTGATAAGTACTTCATTGACTGTAAAGTGTTCTGGGACATTCTGAGATCATGAAATTTTGATTCTTTCTTTTTAACTGTTATTCGTGTTTCTATTATATCCCTATCCCAGATCCAGTACTGATGCCTTTCAAAAACATTCATTTTGTCCTCAAATCCTTCCACGATATCGCCCTGGTTACCTTAGTGTCACCATCCCTATAACTCTCTGAGAACTTTTGTGCTGTCCCAGTTCTGCCCTCTTGATTTCCTGCATTTCTCTATCACTTTTCCATTAGTGGCTGTGGTTTCAGCTTCCTAGACCATAAGCTTTGGAATTCCTCCATAAAACTCACCACCTCATTAGCTCTCTCCTTAAAACTTACCTCAATCCTGCCCTTTTGGAACCAATATGACTCAGTGCCAAAACATGTTTGATAATGCTTGTGTGAGAAACCTTGGGTTGATTCATATTAGAGGTTCCATATGAATGTAAGTTGTGTATGTTTTATTCCTGATTTACACTGTTTATATTGATATTTTGCTTTAATTGTACCCTAGTAATGTTTACACCACGACACAGTGTAATTATAGGAGCATCGCTCCGGAATGAAGTTATCCACCCACAAAGCTGAATGGACTTACATTGCAAACTAAGAGCTGCAACCTATATTGTAACAGGTTAAATATGTGTTAAAGTTTAAAAAAAGGAACACAATCTGGCCATCAACAATTCAAAATCCCATCATGTATATTCCTTGATCATTATGAAAATCCACTTCTTCTCAGGCTTAGAAAATACAGCCATTTCTAGCATCCAACAGTAAAATTCAGGACGAGGTGGGCAAATTTTAGTGTCCAAAGCAGCCACAAAAGTTCGTGTGAGTAAGTTAAAATTGTGTGTGGGCATTTAATGTTTGGAAAGACAGCCTGTGTGGAAGAAGGAAGCTGGCTGCATGTGTTGTAACACAAGCATAAACGAAAGTCACAAGCAGTTGTCAGAGACCGGCCAAAGTTCCAGGAGAAAAGAGGTTCCGCCTGTCGTACAGTGACTGTTTTTTTCCTCTTTCACCCATACATTCAGGATCTTAAGTGTTCATGAGTGACATTTTGAAAAGCCATTCCAAGCAAGAAATGTGACAATCATAGAATCCCTACAGTCTGGAAGCAAGCCATTCAGCCCATCAAATCCACACCGACCCTCCAAAGAGCAGTCAACTCAGACCCACCCTTACCCTATCCCAGCATTTCCCACCCTAGACATTATGGGCAATTTAGCATAGACAATCCACCTAACCTGCAGATCTTTGGACTGTGGGAGGAAACCCACACAGACACAGGGAGAATGTGCAAACACCATACAGTCAGTAACCTGAGGCTGGAATCAAACCAGGCCCCTAGCACTGTGAGGCAGCAATGCTAACCACTGAGCGACTGTGCCACCCAATATGAAATCTCTTTTTCATCCTGTGGGAAAAATAAATGAGATCGTGCATGCTGAAACTGATGTGCAGACAGCAAGGAACGTACGAGGAAACTTGTAATACTGATACCAAGTAACCATCATCATACTTATTCCCAAGAATAGATCTTCTCCTTGATGATACATTTAAAGTGATCTTTGCAGCACTAACTGAAGACTGTGAAAACCGCTTTCAAAAATATCTACATTACCTGCACAAGACAGTCAAGTCATGATCAAAGACATTTTTAGAGCTTCACCTCCACTGATTGGCAAGTCTGGCTTTTTCATTATCCCCTTTGATTACTCATCATTCCGACAGCATTGCAGTGAACCAGACAGAGCAGCAATCATCCAATCTGTTCCGAATGGAAGAGACTGGTTTGTGAATTCACTATGATTTACCAGCCCATGCATACCACCAGAGAGCTCAATTCTCCCCAGAGCCAGGCCGTGTTGGGCAAGGGTTATTTGGATTTTCTGCTTATGACTGATCAAAGACTTGTGGGACATTACAGGCTTAAACTGGATTAGTCCAGAAGTATGGTAGACTTGAAAGGCGTGCAATCAATAATTTCACTAAATCCCTTTAGACCAGTCAGGCTTCATCAGAATTAACAATTTGTAACAGTGGCCAGTCAAAACCCTCCCCCATCCCAGCATGCTGGACCTTCTGAAACAACCAGAAATGAGCTAACTCAATTTCAGCTTCTTGCATTTGTTGGTTGCTAGACCATAAGACCTATCTCTCCCAGTCTCTGCTTCTTCCATGAACAATAGACAGTGCTCTTTTCTTTCAATAGTCTTCAACAGCTTCTCAAAGTATTTGAAAGTGTTTGCAACTTCCCTATAATATTATGATATTATTTAGGTGCACACTGAAACTAATTTCATGCATTTTGTCTTCACTTTATTAAATCAGCCACATTGGATTTTTTAAACCATATCCCATTTATACTCGGCAATCGTAATTTAGTTTGAAATGGCTGTAAATTCTGTGTTTGCCGAGGAACAAGATGCTGTACGGATCATAGTGAAAAAAGAGATAGCCTAAGTATTTGAAAGCTTTAGAAATGTTAAGAGGGAGGTGTGGAATAAATTGTCTGTACTTAAATTTGATAAGACACCAAGGTTAATTTTAGGCAATGCAAATTTGCAAATGAATGCCAGCGGATTTGTAATGGATAAATCGTATTGAACCAACTTACTTGAGCTTTCTGATGAGGGAACAGAGAGGGTTAATAAGGGTAATGCTGTTATGTGGTGTACATAGATTTCCAAAAGGCACTTGATAAAAGACTGCACAACAGGTTTGTGAGAACATTTAAAGCTATTGGGATAAAAGAGACAATAGCAACATGGATATGAAATTATTTGAAAGACAAGGAATAAAGAATCGTAATGAATGCGTGTTGTTCAGACTGCAGGAAGATTTATAGTGGAGTTCCCCAAGAGTCTGTGTAAGGCTTCCAGCTCTTCCTCATATATAGATCTTGCTGCACAGGGCACAAATACTAAATTTTTGGACAGTACAAAGTATTGAGGAGGATAGTGTAGAATATCAGAAGCACAGGCAACTTGGTGGACTGTGCAACAATGGCAGATGAAATTTAATTTAAAAGCAAAGTGAATCCTTTTCGGAAGGAAGAATGCATAGAGACATTATAAAATAAAGGATATAATTCTCAGAAGGATGCAGGAGCAAAGGGATCTGGGTGTGTGTATGCATAAAGCATTGAGAGTAGTAGGACAAGTTGAGGGAGCATCCTGGGATTCATAAACAGGGCCATAGTGTTCCAAAGCACAGAAGTTGCATAAACCTGTATAACACACCGTGCTGGCCTCAACTGGAACATTGTGTCCTGTTATAGGAATGATGTGAAGTCATGAAAGTACAGAATTGATTCACCAGGATGGTTCCAGAGATGAGGAACCTCAACAGATAGTCTGAAGAAGTTGGGACTGTTACCTTTGGAAGTAGAGAAGATTGAGAGGAGAGTTGATAAATGTATTAAAATCATGTGGGGTCTGGGCAGATTAGCCAGGGAAAAACTTCACATTGGTGGAACAGGTGGAAAAACCATAGGGTACAGATTCAAGATAATTGGGAAAAGAAGAAATAGTGATGTGAGGAGAAACGTATTCACACAATGAATGATTAGATTCTAGAATGCACTGCCTGATGGTCTGGTGGAGGTAGGTTCAATTGAGATATATGAAAGGGAATTGGATAATTATGTGAAAAGGAAAAATGTACATACTTATGAGGAATGGACAGGAGTAGGGAAATGGGGAGTGGGTTGGCATGGTAATCACAAGGTAAATCACTTCTTCAGAGAGCCAGTACCACATAGCAAGTCAAATGGCCTTCTTATTTAAATAAAACAAAGAATTGTAGATACTGAAAATCTGAAACCAAAAACTGAAATTGTTGGGAATGCTTATTAAGGTCTGACAGCATCTGTGGAGAGAAAGGAGAGTTAATGTTTTGGGTCCAGTAATGCTTCTTCAGAACTGATGGTAGCTAGGAAAGGGTTGATATATGTGCTGAAGACTTCCTTGCCTGTGGTGGCATCCAATGAGATGAAACATCTCAAATAGGCAAATTACCTGATGGGATTCAGCTCAGTTCCTTCAATGACAATATTTAATAGTCTATCTTCTACTTGGAGTGCAGCTGTTGTAGGACTTCAGTTTTCCTTAAACTGTTTTTTAGTCCAACGAGTTAGGCTGTCTTGAAGATGCATGTTATTAAACATTGCAGGCCTGATTGGCTGTGAGCCAAGAAAATGCACAGTGAGTGTTTCCAAAGACATTTGAGGTTGAAGTGACCTCCATCAATCCAGAAATGTAAGTAAACTCGCTCCTTCCTCCTCCACGTAGCTGCAGCACTGTGCTGAAGATTAAGATGAATAAGGCCGGGATTTGCACACATTCCTGCTTCACCCCCACAGAAATTCAAAAGGGACTCAAGAGGTCACAGATGGGCCTGACCTGTCCATTCTGATTTTTGTAAAACTGCTCCACGGTAAATGAGAGACTGGGTGGGCATAAAGGTTTTTCAAGAATTTTCCAAAATCCACTTCAGCTCACAATATTGAATGCAACAGTGAGGAGGATAAAAGTGACATCCTGGCCTTTGTTTGTCATGATACTTCCCTTGTATCATTTTTCCTGAGTGCCTCTGTTTACTTTGAAACCACATGAGCTCACAGCGAGGCTTCCTTCAAGATATGGGAAGTGCATACCATTTTCAGAAGTAGTTCAGCCTAGATCTTCACAGCAATAGAAAGGAGGATGATCCCATGGTGGTCGGATCCCATGTCTGACCTTCCTACTTTGTTTTTGCACAAACTGATTATAACTACATCACAAAGATCCTGTGGAATCCTGGCCCGTTCCTAACAGACCATGAGAAGCTCATGGAGCTCAGTGTGTAGGGCATGGCCACGATGCTTCATGGCGTTGGGTGGACTCCAGGTGCTTTGTTGCTGTTCATTTGGTTGATGGTGTTCACAGTTTCTTCTAGGGTTGGGGTCCCATCCAATTCTTTTTTGATAGACTGTTATTGGATTGGTCAATGGCAGTTATCAAGCACAATGCATTTAGTGCTGAAGCATATTTCAAAGTGCTCTGACCAGCAGTCCAGGACTGACGCCTCGTCAGTGTGCAAAGTCTCGGAGTACTTTGGGTTGGCTATGCTGCTCCACAGATAGATTTTAGTAATGTCACCTGAATCAGTGCACAGCTAAATTTTCATCTGGTCATGTGTTGTGACCATTCTAGGATTTTATGGCCCTATGATTTGAAAAACAAACCAAAAATATGTGCCAGAACTCTAGAGAGAAAGAAATTCTGGGAATTCTTCTCAAGTTAATTATCTTTTAAAGAACAAGTTGACATCTTGATCAAGAGAGACAATGAACTAATGAGGTTAAAGGAATGAATTCTAGAGCTTAGGGACCAGGTAGCTGAAGGAACATCTGGCAAATGTGAAACGATAAAAATCAGGGAGGTGTCAGAGAGCTGATTTGGAGGCAAGCAGAGATGTTGGAAGGTCCTAGGGATAGAGATCATTGAAAATTGATCTTGACTTATCAATGTATTGTGCCCCTTCAGATGCTGATTGAGGTATTGGGCATATCCAAGACATTTTTTTTAATGTAAACAATCTGAAGTTGACCTTGTCCACTCTTGTTTCAATAATCCTTTCTCACTGGTAATTATTGCAAGTATCCCACACCCCTCTCCTTTCTCAAATGATTATTGTGGGATTTGCTGTCAAATCTAGTAGAAGCTTGGCTGATGACAACAATCATATGTTTCTGGAAATCCTGACAAGTTCACCAAGCTGCAAATAACATTCCTAAATAGGACATTCAAAAGGGGAGAAAAGAAAAGGTTTTTTTTTCATTAAATATGTCAGCAGGACATACATAGTCACATAAACAGTTTCAGAAAGTCTTGAACCAAGTAACATTAATGAACAAAACAGTCTAGCTCCAGCTGGGCCAATTAGTCACAGACCTTGATGCTGGCATTCAGGGGAGACAGCAACAGAATTGGCAAGCTGAAGAATAACAAGAAATAGGCTACAGGAATGGAGAAAATCTCAGTTTATATGCTCCCAGCACAGCTGCGGGAGTCATGTTTATTCTCTGGCAATAAGAGAAATTGCCCACCGATTGAAAGAGTTGTATTATTCCTTTCCTTAGAAGGTTGTTCACATATTGTGATGAGATTATAGGGTCACAGCACTGAACAGACCTTGCCAAAATATTTCTGTTGTTCCCTGTTTACAAAGACCTCAGCAAGGGAAGGAAAGAAGCAGCAAGGCTGGTTTCTGGCCTACAGCCATGAATGGCTCAGACCCTTCCATCTTGAAGTTGGTTGAAAAGAAGATTTTTCACCTTTCAAGTTCCAGCTGTATTTTCTTTTTTTTTGTTATTGTTGTAAGCAAGTTTCTGACAGTGTTGCAAACTGTAGTACCCGAGTTTACCTTCTTGGTAGCTTGATTGCCTCAGAGTCAGTAATTCTCAAACCCTCATCCAGTGCTTTGGCAGTTCAATGCTGAACAAAAATTGTTCTATTATCAGACGTACCATCCTTCAGATAGAATGATAATCTGATGTCCCACCTCTTGTTCAACTGGAACAACCCCTCACCCCTTTTTGAAAGATTGTGAAGAAGTCCCTAGAAATCTTGGCTAACATTCCTCCCAAACCAACAGGTCTAACAAACCAAATCATTGGTTATTAACCTCATTCATGTCAGTTTAGTCTTGCTGCTGTGCTTGCCTATGCAACAATAGCTGGAAAATAGACATTATTTTGGGTGAAGTAGTTTAACTGTTTCTGCATAAGGTAAGAATGCACAGCATAAACTCAGGTATTTAAAAATATTTAATCTGTAAGATGTCACCAATTAGATAAGCATTACCCACCATCTTGCAAAAATAAATATTTCATAAGATAAGCTCAGAGTTCCCCAAAAGGCAAAATCCATCATTATTTTTGTGTTAACATTGAGGGGAGAGCTCTGCCAGGTATTCAGGCTTTTCAGCATCACCATCTACAAAGCCAATGCCATCACCTACAACTTGACACTTGCAGCTTACTCAGTTGCCCTGTGCTACTTGTTTGTCTTTCAATATATTTTACACAAAATCCTAAACCTTTTCTCAAATCTCTTCATAGTTTCCATTCTCATATGAGTTCTTCAGAGCTTCAGACAAGCTCAGGCCAGACTTTCTGATTTCTCTCCACAGACGCTGCCAGACCTGCTGTTTTTGTTTCAGACCAGACTTGTAAGTTACTTATAATCAGTGGTTATGAAGAGACTGTACATGATGGGAAGGTTACAGAGCAGTGTACTTTGTGCTGTACAGATTCCAACCTCCTAGCAGAGTACTAGCACATGACTGTTGAAGTCACAGTTACATCACAGCTTACCTCAGAAGCTCAACTACATATTCATTCTATCCTAAATTTCCATCTTGCACAACTTGAACAGTGCCAATTGTTTCATTTTAAATTCCATCCAAGGCCATTTGGCCTCCTGTTTTCGTCCTAAATTCTGGCACACTTCTCTGCTGTGTTTACTTTTTAAATCCCTGGATTGTAGTCTCAATAATTCCCTCAGTATATTCTCTCCATTTTGCTGCTTCCACCCAGCTTTCCACGGCAGCTGTGAGTTTTGTTCTAGTTTTGTTGGGCTCCATTCTGCTCTCAGTACTTGAGTATTTGGTACACCAAAGGTACTACCTATTGCTGAATGTAAAAACTCAACCTTTATAAATGTGTTTATAATTTCATAGGTTGGGGGCATCGGTCAGCTTGGATGGTTGGATGATTTGTTTACAATGCAGACCAATGCCAACAGCATGGGTTCAATTCCTGCACCTGCAGAGGCTAACATGAACGACTGTCCTTCTCAACCTTTCCTCTCGCCTGAGGCATGTTGATCCTCAGGTTAAACCACCACCAGTCATCTCTCTCTAAGAGCAGCCCTTTTGTCTGACAGGACTATGACAATGTTACCTTTACATATTTTCATGATTGCTATGGCACAGAGGAAGACAGTCCCCGATATATTAAACAAGTTCAAACATGTAAGAGCATCTTGTTCCATGTGATCATTTTTGTTAGAAAGCTTCGTACCAATTTTAAAACTAGTAACTTCCCAAGAATAACTGGTCAGATTATCTTGTTATTAAAGAAAGAGGGATCTAACATTTGTTTTAAATTGTTTGGTCTATTGTTCCAGAGAATGGAAAGCCTCAGACAAAAAAAACAAGAAAGCATGATGGGCAATATTTTGTTTGGCCTTGCTCTTATTATTAAAGATGTTATTAAAGTGATCATGTAAGTCAGAAACAGATCTCTGTGCATTAGCTGTGTGAAATCATAAATAAGTATACACATTGCTAAAATACACAATGGAAACAGAAAAAGAGGATTTGAGGATGGAAAACAGATGTTAGGACAGTTTTGGTGCCTTGATCCCATCCACAGCTTGAAGTAGTCACTTGTTGTGACTTCTACAAAGGCATTCCCTTAATTGACCTGAAGACGAGCTTCATCAAGTCTGGTGAGCAAGTTCTTAAAGCTGGTCAGCCAATCAGAGACCATCCAACCTAAGGGGACCAGCAGGCTGCAGTAGAGGGTACCTAAAGGAGCGTGTGCTTCAACATTGACTGCCCTCTCTCTAATGCTGTTAACTTATATTGAAAAATGCATCCTGTGGCCAGACTACTGTCTATAAGTAAAGGGAGGTGGGCAGGAATCTGTCTCTATAGGAAAGCCGGTGATTGATCCTGTGTTCTTCACTCGTTATGGGTCCTGCAGACTGACTGGGAAAGTTAGACTCACTTATTGAGTCATGTTGGCTACTGGTGGTGCATGGGCTGCTGGCTCTGCTTTCTGTCCCTCCCACTTCTACCAACCTGCTTGGTAGTAGGAAGTCACTGGCAAACTGAACAAGACTATTTTTAGCAGGCCATGGAGAGAACTGAAAATCCAACCTAGAGTCCGTGTTTCAGATTCTGATGGATGATCATCAATTAGAAAGGCTAACTCTGTTTCTCTGTCCAGCTTCTTCTGTGTTTTCTATTTATTTCAGAATCCCAGCATATACAGTATTTTGCTATTATCATAATGAAATCATTAAGGTGCGAACATGACACAACACAACAATCAAAATCTCTACAAATCATCAATGCAAAAAAAGGATCATGAATAAAGATAACCTAAAAAAATGGTTATCAAAGATGAATGGATGCTGTTGAATACTTTGCTTACCTTAGTTCACTGTCAACAATGGTGGGGATATGTTCTATTTCTCTTGGGTTGCTGTGAAAATATGCCCTTTTACATCCGTCTTGTAGTATGATGAGTAATGATGGCAGAGTGTCATGTTTTTTCAGGAATTTCTCCCACTCTTACCACATACAATAGTTTGTGTTGGAAGGGTTTGCAAGTTAAGGCTCAAACTGTTTAGTTGTATGAAGAACACATTTGGTCCTTAAGATTTACGTTGGGATTCAACTCTTCCCAGTGCCCGAGTTTTTTTAAGACCATTTGATCGCAAAGTGTTAAAGGAATTGGATTTCATAAGACATCATCAATAAATATCTAAACAAAAATTCATGACTCTAGCATCATTCTGAACACTGTCAAGATTTGTTTTGATTTGATTTATTGTAGTCACATGTACTTAAGTACAGTGAAAAGTTTTGTTTTGCGAGCAGTACAGGCAGATCATAGCAATCAAGGACATACACATCATCGGACACTTAGACAGATTGACGCATACAAGGTTACAACTGCACAGGAGGCGCACAGAGCAAGATCAACATTAGCAAGATCAACATTATTTGAAGTTAGTAAGGTCCATTCAGCAGTCTAATAACAGCAGGGAAGAAGCTTTATTGAACCTATCAGTGTGTGTGTTCAAACATCTGTATCTTATGCCTGATGGTAGAGTTTGGAAGAGGGCATTTTCGGGGTGGGAGGAGTCTTTGATGATGTTGGCAACCCACCCAGAGCAACAAGAAATGTAAATGGAGTCCATGGATAGAAGGTTGGTTTCTGTGATTGCCTGGGCTGTACACATAACTTCCTGTAGTGTCTTATGGCCCAGGGCAGAGCAGTTTCCGTACCAAGACCTTATGCACCCAGATAGAATGTTCTCTATGGTGCATCTCTAAAGGTTGCTGAGGTTCCTTATCGAACTGCCAAATTTCCTAAGCCGTCTGAGGAAGAAGAGGTGTTGTTGTGCCTTCTTGACAATTGCATGTGCATGGGAAGTCCAGGACAGATTGTCAGTTATTATGACTCCTAGGAACTTGACACTCTCGACTCTATCTACCTCAGCTCTATTCATGTAGATAGAGGCATGTCCTCCTCCTTTCTTAACAGAAGTCAATGATCAGGTCTTTTGTTTTTCTGACATTGAGAGACAGATTGTTATCATTGCGCCATGACACCAAGCACTCGAACTCTTTCCTGTATTCAGCCTCATCATTGTTTGGTATCCAGCCTGCCACAGTGGTGTCATTAGCAAACTTGTAGATGGCATTCATTCGGAATTTGACAACACAATCGTGGATGTACAGCGAGTACAGTAGGAGGCTGAGAATATATCCTTGCAGGGCACCAGTGTTAAGGATTATCGTGGAGGAGGTATCTTCACTGATTGCAGTCTGTGGGTCAGGAAGTTCAGGATCCAGTTGCAGAGGGTGCAGCCAAGAGCTGGGTCTCGGCGTTTTGAGATTAGTCTGGTAGGGATTATGGTGTTGAAGGTGGAGCTGTAGCTGATGAGTAGGAGCCTGAAGTAGGTGTCGTTGTTATCTCGATGTTCCAGGGATGAGTGTAAGGCTAAGGAAATGGCATCTGCTGTGGACCTGTTTCACTGGTAGGCAAATTACAGGACATCAAGGCAGGCTGGGAAGCTAGAGCTGATGTGGGCCATGACCAGCCTCTCGAAGCATTTTATGATTATGGAGGTCAGAGACACTAGGCAGTAGTCATTGAGGCACGTTGCCTGTGTTCTCTTTAGGACAGAATGATGATGGTCTTCTTGAAGCAGATGGGGACTTCAGATTGTAGCAAGGAGAGATTAAAGATGTCACTGAATACTTCTGCCAGCTGGTCCGCACAGGATCTAAGTGCCAGGGACTCTGTCTGGGCCTGAGATAATAGGTACTGAAGATGCTGGAGAATCCGAGATAACAAGGTGTGGAGCTGGATGAACACAGCAGGCTAAGCAGCATCATAGGAGCAGGAAAGCTTGATGTTTTGGGCCTAGACCCTTCATCTAGGCCCGAAACATCAAGCTTTCCTGCTCCTATGATGCTGCTTAGCCTGCTGTGTTCATCCAGCTCCACACCTTGTTAACTCTGTCTGGGCCTGTTGCTTTCTTCCGGTTGATTCCCACAAAGACTGATCTGATGTCTGCAGCAGTGACAGAGGAAACGGGTTGTCCGGGGCTGTTCGGGCAGGTGGCACCACGCCACTGGCATCCTGCTCAAACCAAGCATAGAAAAGCATTGAGTGCATCAGGGAGGGGTCATTAACTTGAAAAAAAATTGTATTTAGTTACAATGTTAGTGAAATGAATTACCAATAGGCAACTTTTATGATTTAATTTTAATACCAGAGAGTTTAATGGACTACAAAGGTTTTAAGAAGAACACTAGTGACCTAAAATGGCTGGTTGGGATGGAATAACTAAATAAATCACTCAACACTCGGAGACATCTTCCAATATCAAAAAGTTTATTGATGTTATACCAGCGAGAAGAAACCGCTGGGAATCCAAAAGCTTCTTCACTGAACAAAGACAGACATTTATACGTTTGTTTTCAGCCCGCCTTTGACTATTACAAACCAAATGCATTATTAATTGATTGTATACACATCAAATCAGGGTAATCATGTGACTGCATAGTCAATGGTGGACAACTCCAGGTCTTTCCATGATCTCACATTGCTTACCAGACATCATTATCACCATCTTTAGCCTTTCACAATGCATCTTAGTCAACGACATTCCAGTACTGCTGACTTCTACGTCTGCTATTCAATCCTCCCAGCTAGCAGGCTGGGGGCTTCTCCCTGCTTCTAATGCTGTCTGCCCATAGGAATTCAGTTAAATGCCTTACTGTTAGTTTGTTCATTGCAACTAGAACTTCAGTACACCAATACCAGGTATATCGGTCCCAACAAAGGATTTCAGCCCAAAACATTGAGTCTCCTGCTATTTGGATCCTGTCTGATCTGCCTCACACCTATTGACTCTGGCTTCCAGCATCTGCAGTCCTTATTATCTCCCTCTCTCTCTCTGCCCTCTCACCCTCCTCTGCTCCAAGGAAAACAAACCCAGCCTATTCAGTCTATCCACATAACTGAGATTTTTCATCCCAGGCAACATTCTGGTGAATCTCCTCTGCACCGTCTCCATTGCAATTACAGCCTTCCAATAGAGCAGAACTACACGCCATATTCCATCCATGGCCTAATTGATATTTTATAACCTTGTGACAAGACTTCCTTGCTCCAATATTCTACACCTCTGCTAATGAAGAGAAGCATCCTGTATGCCTTCTTCAGCACCTTGTATACCTGTGCTGATACCTTTAAGGATCAATGGACTTACACATCAAGGTTTCTTTGTTTCTCAATACTCCCTAGGAACTTACCATTCAGTGATAAATGCTTCCATTTATCACTGAACCTCCCAAAATTCATCACCTCACACTTATCAGAATTAAATTCCATCTGCCATTGCTCTGTCTAATTTACCAGCAGATCAATATCATACTGTAGCCTGAGACCATCATCCTCATGATCAACAACACCACCAATTTTGTGTCATCTGCAAACGGACTAATTCTACCTTCTATGTTCACACCTATGTCATTAATGTATGTAACAAACAGCAAGGGTCCCAGCACTGATCCCTGTGGTACACTGCTTCCAATTATGACAACAACCATCCACCGTCTCTCAAGCCTCCTATTTGTAAGCCAGTTTTGGATCTAGTTTACTAGTTTACATTACATTAGTAAACTAGAAGGTAGAATTAGTAAGTTTGCAGGTGACACAAAATTGGTGGTGTTGTTGATCATGAGGAGGATGGTCTCAGGCTACAGTATGATACAGTATGATCCCATGGACTTTTACCTTCTGGACCAGGCTTCCGTGGGAACCTTGTCACAGACTTTACTGAAGTCCATGTAAACCACATCAACTGCACTACCCTCACCAATAAATTTAGTCACATTTTCGATAAACTCAACTAAATTAGTCAGACAGGATCTGATCAATCCCTACCTTTCCAAGCATCAACTAATCCTGTGGCTCGGAATTTTTTCTGAAGTTTCCCTACCACTGATGTCAGCCTAACTTGTCTGTACAGTAATACAGCACAGTATCTGCATGCTAAAAGGGAAATACCGTAACAAATATTTGTTGTGATCAACAAAGCGAAAGTTACAAAGAGGAAAGCTGATCACTCCTCCTCACCTGGTCACAACAATTTATACAATGCTTTTCACAATCACCAAATATCTTAAAGCCCTTTACAGCCAATGGAATATCATTGATGTGTAGTTACTGTTGTAATATGGGAAACGCAGCAATGAATTCACATACAGCAAACCCACACAAACGTAAATGAGATAATGAGCAGATAATCTATTTCTGTCATTTTAATTGAGGGAGACATAATTGCATGACATCAAGGAGATGCTCCTTTGTGAAAAAAGCATGTTAAGATCTTTTACATTCACCCAAGCAGGCAGAAGAGGCCTGGATTTAATAGCTCATGAAAAAAAAAATGACCTAATGCACTGGAGAGTCCATCTTGATTGCTGTGCTCAAACTGCAGAGTGAGAATTAAATCTAAAATCTCTGACTTATGTTTCAACTTTCTGCCTTCTTACTGAAGGGTTTGAAGGTATAGTGTTCATATGTTTTATGGTTTTCTATATCTTAGACCATGTAAAATGTACCGCAATACTTGAATTCTTGTTGAGGCAGATATATAGAAGCTTACACTATTTACAAGACCAGAATATCACAGATATTCACACATAGTCTAGGTTCTGAGCTTACATATTTTGCTATACATTATGATATAGTATGTGCAATTTATATATATGTTAATATAATTTATTTTTGAGTGTGTATTTTTAAATTTTGTATTAGTAACATGGAAGGTTTTTCTTTGAGTTTTAAGGAGTTTAATGGTCAATGAGTAAGTAAGTAATTAGTAACCAGTAAGTAATTCTGCTGTCATGGTGATTTCTTTTAAAACACAATGCAAGGGAGATGGCCTCCAAGACCTATTGGGTTTTGTTTGCATTGGGAGTTTTATGACCAAACAAGGTAAACAGGTTCCAGTTAACAGATTTTGGACTTGCTTATTTTTAAGTTGACAGGATAACACACATTGTTTGGGGAAAGAAGTTTTAGTTTTAGTTTCAGTTTGGGCAGTTCTGTAGCAGCATTGGCTGAAGATGGGAATATAAATCAATTGACCCTGAAAATGGGAAAAGATTTAGATTTGCTCAAAATAGATTACCTCAGAGTAGGGTTTTTAATAATGATCTTACACCAGAAGTGATGGTATAAAATCCTGAAGGAGCTTTTTGAAAGCTGAGAAAGTTTAATGTCAAAGCTCTGGGGGCAGTCCAGGAAGAGGCTGTCAGATTCTCCAGATTGGGAATTAAAATCACAGTTATATTAAGCCTAAGTCAGAAGTCACACAATACTAGGTTATAGTCCAATGTTTATTTAAAGTCACCTGATGAATGAGCAGTGCTCCAAAAGCTTGTGATTTCAAATAAACATGTTGGACTATAACCTGGTGTCATGCGACTTCTGACTTTGTCCACCCCAGTCCAACACCTCCACATCAGCCTGGACAGGTGATAGAGAAAGAGATACTCCCTAGTGCGAGTACTCTAAAGGGGTGTTTTTGGGATCTGTAACAAAGTGTTTTTGAGATGTACAAAGATGTGTTTTGTGTTCAATGGATTTGTATCTTACTGTGTGTTTCTAAGTTTAAATCAACTTCCCCTCTGGGGATGGGATAGCTGGGGTGAGCAATGGACCCCCAGATCTCTCTGTCCCATAAAATCTAGTCCCAAGATTCCTAACACCCAAGCTACCTTGTGCTGCCTGTGGACTTGCTTGTGGTTTCATAATATTCTCTACGTAGATAATGATTTATAAACTCACTTAAGCATTCCAGTAATCTTTCTGATTTATCTGGTTAAAAAAAGGCTGCTGGAGACCTATGTTAATCCATTAGACTCTGAGGAGAGAAATACTGCTGGCTCAAAACTTTTAAATTAATATCAGCAAAGCAAGAACAATATGCCTTTTTCGGTGGGAAGCTGTGAAATGCTCAATCAATGTGAAATGTTAAGGCACAAGTCATCCTTTAAAATGCAGTGAGATAACAAGGTGTAGAGCTGAAGAAGGGCCTAGGCCCGAAACGTCAGCCTTCCTGCTCCGCTGATGCTGCTCGGCCTGCTGTGTTCATCCAGCTCTACACCTTGTTATCTCAGATGCTACAGCATCAGCAGTTCCTACTATCTTTAAAATGCAGTGTCAGACATTATTAACATTGTGGTCTGTGAGTACTGCCTTTTCACTTTATTTGCTATCTGCTGATACATACAGAAGCCAGCACTGGTTCAGGAATTTATATTCTTCCACTCTGTTACTCAGTAAGAATCAATTTAGAAAAGATCCCTTTTCTCTATTTATTATTACAGGGTAGCCTTGAAAACATGGATCTCTGAAGAGTTCATTGTTCATTTATAAGTGAGATTTTAACTAGAAGTGAAAGCATTATTCAAACAAAATAATGATTTAATGTGACATTCTTTGAATAGCTGCTGGGAATTTTCACAGAAGTTAATTATTTTCTGTCATTCTCACTGAAGTTTAAAAAAGAACACCATAAAGTTAACACAACAATTGCTATGGCTAGGAATATGCTAACAGTCTACCAACTGCCGTTCATTTTAATTTGGTTCTGATCTAAAATCCATTGAATTTGAGGCAGCTTCAATCTAATAAAAATGCGATTTCCCTCTCCAGTTAGTGAAAACAGAAATCTCTGTAGATTTTTTGGGCTGTGACTAGGACACAGGGAACAAACACTTTGCCAAAAAGGCTTAGGGCCCATATCTAAAGCCACCACACAGTGCTGTGGAAATTCCAGCCATACCTTTTACTCCAAAGGGGAAGATTGAAGATTTTAAAACAGGTTGCTTTTTCTAGGCCACTTTTCACTTTATTAAAATATTTTCGGCCTTATTGCGGAAATCCCTGAGCACTATCTACAAGTCCATGGAGAAAGTGACCTACGTGTTTTCTGTCACAAACAACCGCATTAGCATCCATTCATCCTCAGTTCTGCTATTCATATAGGTTATGTCTTGTTTGTATCTTAATCCCACCTGCCATTGACTAATTCTTGTCTAATAAAACCAATCTCAGCAATTTAATTGTGGAGAAAGAGTTCGAGACATGTCGTCTGTAGCACCAATTTAAAGCAAGTACAGTCTCTATAGTTGACCAATAAGGTTGATAATCCTTGTGTTGGTCTGAAAGAAGACAGAAGAAGTTCAAGGTGCTCCTCAAAGAAACTACACAACTGGGCCTGTGAACCCAATTGGAAGGTAAAGATTTCTCCAAATGCATCTCCTTCAATTTGCTCTCCATCCATTTGTAGCTCTGCTGTTTCCCTCTTCCTCTTCAAGCTTGTAGAAGCACCCCATTCAGGATTATCTGCAGCTCCTAATCACTCTGCAGTAGCAACTACTCTTTATTTAAACTTATAAAGGTTAAAAACTTACAAACTACTGAATGTAAAGTATGTCCAGAATCTATCTGCTGTTTTCCAGCTGAAGATTTCTTTAAGTCACTTCTTGTTCAATACTTTCTGAACTTTTGGCTCATCGCTTTGGTCATCATTTCTAAAAACTCGACACAAGCATACTATCAAAATGCTACAATCATCTGGCTTTTGGCATTTGTGATGAACAGGTCCAAGTCTAAGAAAATATCTAATTCAAAATGGACATTCACAGCCATCTAGGGAACTCAAACATATTTTTATTTAAGGCTGGGCAAACACACATGGACTATGGAATTCCTAGATTGCCTCTATCCCTGCTTCACGCTGGACAATAGGGAATGTTGAAGGTTACTATTGGCATATGGAAATAAAGGGACATTATCAACCTTCCATTGCATCATGCTGATTTTCCCCATCTAAACTAGTCTGGGTCAATATCAATGTTGTTAAAACATGAAACAGACATTGAAATCAGCATATATGCCACGCTTGTTGGGAAAATGACTTTGATCTGTAGAAAGTCACATTGTGAGACAACCATGTTTCTCGGTCTGTTTAACTTTGGAATTTTTGCAAGCAGTTTCACCAAAAGTAATTGAACTAACGGTTTAGTGAGAAAGCCCGATTATGAACTAGCCACACGAGATCAAGGTAATTAACAGCAATAGCTTTCAAGTGGGGGATCTCAATGAAAAGAACCCCCCAAAAATATGTTCCAATTTCCAATTTGCCTGTGAGCTCCTGGAAATTTACCCACAAGAACCTTAATAACCTGCCATGATCCTTTGTTTTACAGGACCCTCAGTTCAGCAATAAACCAACAAAATTGCTCAAGAAATTATGGCCTGCCTTTATAGGAAACCAGAGATTGTAAATCAAAGTCTGGGATTTTAAATTAAAAATTAAATTAAAATGTTTATTTTCTAAACAATCTATCTGGAGATGTTTTTGCACACATCTGGAGCAGGTGAGACTGGAATCCAGGCCTTCTGGCACAAATGTAGAGACACTACCACTGTACCACAAGGACCCAAAACCCGATGCTGTGCTGACTGATCTATCCAAGCTCATGTCTTGGATTAATTATAATCTCTGAAAAAAAGTGCATTTTATAATCATCTGTGTCTAATTTTTGTGAATGTGCAAATGAGTGAGTGATACATTTAATTTTGGCTATGGGCATGAGAATAAGTAGCCTTATCTATTTTAATCGCACATGGTGGCCCAGTGATTAGCACTGTTGCCTCACAGCACCAGGGACCCAGGTTCAATTCCAGCCTCAGGCGACTGCCTGAGTGGAGTTTGCACATTCTCCCTGTGTCTGTGTGGGTTTCATCTGGGTGCTCTGGTTTCCTCCTACAGTCCGAAGGTGTTCAGGTTGGGTGGATTGGCTGTGCTAAATTGCCCCATAGTGACCAGGGATTATGTGGGTTAGGTGGATTAGCCATGGGCAATAGAGGGTTAGGGGATAGGGTAGGGTGGTGAGTCTGTGTGGGACTGTCGGGCCAAATGGCCTGTTTCCACACTGTAGGGATTCTATCATGAAGATGATGATGATGATCATCAAAAGCTTGCTGCTGAAATAATTGAAATATACACTTCAAGAGATAAGAAAACATGCACTTCCTTCATTCAGATCCCGGGCAGTATCAGAACGCACAGACTCTGTGACAATCAAGTTGGAAATGACAACTACAGGACTCAGTGGACAAATACAAGCAATAATCAATGACATCAGAAAGTAGCATCTGTGGCATAACTATTCCTGATTTGACCTTATTCATGATGCTCCAGTCCAGTTGAAATAGGATAGTTGGTCATCCTGGTTAGATCAGGTCTATACTTGGGTGAGTGAAGAATAAACAGAAAACAAAGAGCCGAAGATCTGAAACAGAAACAGAAACTGATGAACAAACCCAGTAGGTCTGGCAACATCAGCGCAGAGAAAGCAGAGTCAATGTGAACATTAAACACGGCCTTTTGAATATAGCCAGATGTAAGAGATGATTGAAAAGGGGTCAACTCCAGAACCATGGCAGAGAATGAAATCTGAATTCCAAAAAATATTCTGGCATTAATAAGGAAGATAGCCTAATGGTGACCATGTATCCATTGTCGATTGTCATAAATACACTTCTGGTTCACTAATGTCCTTTAGAGAAGGAAAGTTATCCTTACCTGGTCTGGCCTGCATGTAACTCCAGACCCACAGCAATGTGGTTGAATTGTCGCACTTTTAGAAGCAAATAGTGATGGGCAATAAATATTAGCTCAGACAGCAGAATCCACATTCTATCAAAAAATCTAAGAGATTCAGGTCCAATTCTTTGTGACTTGATGTCACTATTACAGCTCCTTACACACATGCCCAGCAGGTATTCTAGAGGAGTGTAACTCCACAGTCATCAGGATTGATTTGATGTATAGGATGAAACAGCAGTCAAAGCAGACACAAGGAACTGATGGTTTACCTCCTGGATACCAAATCCTTCCTGAATGCAACAGGGAAGCTATAGAGAGGTAAGAATCACCTTCATTCATTCTTTCTGATCATTTCTCCTTTTATTTATTTTTTAAAAAAGACACTGTTAAATGTAACATATACCATATTTTTGACCTCATTCGAACAATAATCCTAATTGAAAGTGATCTGTAGCCTAATAATTAAAAACTTCATGGATTGACAGAAAGCAGAAGCATTTAATCAACACATTGCTTCCAAGAGCAGGTGAGTCATCGTTTGGTCAGTGACTTTTACTCATCAGATTGTAGCTCAGGTGAAAAAGAGATATACTAGCAATACTTACAAAACTGACCGTGTGTGTAACTTATCCAGTTTCTCAATTACATTTCGAGTATGTTTGATAATTGGAGGTTGTTTTTGTTGTGATGACAAAGGAAGTTCTTTTTACCATGTAAGTGTACAATAAAGAGCAGGTTGTGATGTGCAATTGTGCTACATTGTGACTTGGCAGGAAACAAGCTTTACGCTCACAGTGCCCCAGAGGGCACCATCCTTTTTATTTATTCATTCATGGGAATTGGGTGTTGCTGGCTTGGCAAATATTTATTGCCCATCCATAGTTGAGAAGGTGCCTTCTCAAACCTCTGCAGTTGTGTGATAGAAATAGACCCAAAATACCTTGAATATATTTATAATCTTAAATGGGTGACCATGTGTTCTGAAACTGTATCCATTGGTTCTAGAACCTCCACAAAAGGAAACATCCTCTCAACTTCTACTTTGTCAAGATCTCTTAAAATATTACATGTCTCAGCAAGATCATTTCTCATTCTTTTAAATTCCAATGGTTAGAAGTCTATTCTGCTCAATTTGTCCTCTTAAGACAATTCTTTCATCCCAGGATTCAATCTATTGAACCTTCTCTGATGTGCCTCCAATGCAAGAACATCGCTCCTAACTAAGGTGACCAAAAATGTACATAATACTCCAGCTGCAGTTCAACCAATGCCCCGAACAGTTGTTGCAAGATATCCCTAAGTTTATAGATCATTTCCTTTTGCAAGAAAGGCCAACATCCCATTTTCCTTCTTAAATATGCAATTGGAATCCTGTGGTTGTTGTAACCCCTGAGTGTGTAATTTAACTACAAATAGTGGGAGTATGGGGAACACTCCTAGTTATGCCAGCAATCCATAAAAGGAGCTTTAGGAGACATTTTAAAAAGTGACCATGAAATATTTAGGCTGTATTTTTCCTATTAAAGGAAGTGTGCTCTTCCTTAGACCACCAGGTATCTCAAGTTTGCTGTTAGACCATTAGATCATAAGCTTCATTGCTCAATCCTTTGAGCATAGGAATTGGGAAGTCATGTTGAGTTTGTATAGGACATTGGTGAGGCTTGTTCTGGAATATTGTGTCCAGTTCTGGTCATCTAGTTATAGGAAGGATATTATTAAGTTAGATAGGGTTCAAAAGAGATTTATTGGGATGAGGCCAGGTATGGAAGGTTTGAGGTACAAAGAAAGGTTGGATAGGCTGCAACTTTTTCCATTGGAGCATAGGAGATTGAGAGGCGACCTTATAGAAGTTTATGAAGTAATGAGGAGTTTAGATAGAGTTAATGATAGTTGTCTTTTCCCTAGGATGGGGGATTTTAAGATTAGGGGACACTTTTTTGAGTGAGAGGAGGGAGATTTAAAAAAGACATGAGGGGCAATTTTTTACACAGAGGGTGATTTGCATATGTGGAATGAACTTCCTGAGGAAATGGTGCATTTAAAAGACATTTGGTTAAGTGTATGAATAGGAAAGGTTTGCAGGGATATGGGCCAGGAGCAGGCAGGTGGGACTAGTTTAGTTTGGGATTATGTTCAGCATGGACTGGTTGGACCGAAGGCTCTGTTTCCATGCTGTATGACTCAATGATTCTAAGTAGGCCATTCAACCCATCGAATCTCCTCCAGCATTCAATACAATCATGGCTGATCTGATAATCCTCAACTCCACTTTCCTGCCTTGCCCCAAAAACTTTTGATTCCCTTACTGATTAAAAATATCCATCTCAGCATAGAATATATTTAAAAACCCAAGGTCTACAGCCCTCTGCAATCACTTATTCCAGAGATTCACTACCCACTGAAAGAAGAAATTCCCTTTTATCTCCATCTTAAGTGTGTGAATGCTTACTGTGAAATGATATCCTCTGGTCCTGGGCTCTTCCATAAGAAGTAACAATCTCTGAACATCTACTCTGTCAACATCACCCAGCAACCCAACCCCATCCCACCCACAAAATAATCCAACATGGTTCAATAAGGTAACCTTTCATTCTTCGAAGCGCAGAGTACAGGCCCAAATTACTTGACCTCTCCTCCTAAGAAAATCCTTCCATCAACCTAGTGAACCTTCTCTGGACTACCTCCAATGTCAATATATCTTTCCATCGATAAATGGACCAAAACGATTAACAATATTCTAAGTGCAGTCTGACTAGAGCCTTGAGTAATTTTAGCAAGACTTCCCTTTTTATACTCCATTTCCTTTGAACTAAAGGCCTCCCAGTTTGTTGACTTTCCCTTATTAGGTGCTGAATTTGTATACATTACGTGTTTTATGCATAAGCACTCCCAAACCCCTCTATGCTGCAGCTTTCTGCTCTTATCTCAATTTAAATAATGATCAGTTCCTCTATTTTTCCTGCCAAAGTGCATAATTTCACATTTTCCCATATTATACTCCATATGCCAGGTTTCAACCAGTTCACTTAATCTTGTTTCTATCCCTCTGAAGACTCATCCTCACCACTTGCCTTCCCACTTAATTTTTGTGACATTTGCAAACTTCCACTTCCTTCATCAGTCCCTAATATGGTGTATATTACAATTATGGCCCAGCATTGATCATTGTGGCACTCCATTATTAATAAGTTGCCATCCTAAAACTGCCCTCCTTTTCCCAAATCCCTGTCTTCCATTAGTTAGCCAATCCTTGTTCTATGCTAATGTATTACCTGCAACAACGTGCTCTTTTCTTATTAAGTCGCCTGTGTGTGGCACCTTATTAAACACCTTTTGGAAATTCAAACGTATTGCATCTACTCGTTCTTCTCTAGCTGTCCTGCTTCTCACCTCCTCAAAAATTTCTACTAAGTTTGCCAGCCATGATTTTCCCTTCGTGAAGCCTTGCATTTCCAAATGCTCTGCTATTACATCCTACATAATGGACTCTAACATGCACCTAATGACAGATGATAGGATAACTAGCTCAGAGCTACCCATTTTTGTCTCCCTCACTTTGTGGATATGGGCATTGCATTTACAGCTTTCCAATAATCTGGGACTTTTACGGAATCTAAGGATCCTCAGAACATTAGTCCCAGAGCATCCATTATCTCTGTAGCCACCTCCTTTAATATCTGAAGATGCAATCCACCAGGTCAAGGGCAGTTATCTGCCTTTAGTTCCATAAATTTCCCTCACACGTTTTCTCTAGTGATAGTTATTGCATATATTTTCTCCATCCCCATCATTGCTCCTTGATAATTTAGTATTTTTAGAATATTATCAACCTGTTCTACTGTGAAAGTGATGTAAAACATTTATTCTTTGTTCTGCCATTTCCTAGTTCCCAATTATCATTATTTCTCCAGCCTCATTCTCTAAGGGGCTAATGTTCGTTTTGGGCTCTCTTCCAATTTATATATTTAAAGAAGCCCCTACTGTTGATTTTTATATTACTTTCTATTTTACACTAAAAGTATATTTTCTCCATTTTTTTTGATCGTTTCCAAGGCTGAATATGCTGCGACTTTTTTTCACTGGAGCGTACGAGGCTGAGAGGTGACCTGACAGGAGTTTATAAAGTAATGAGAGGTATAGATGGAGTTGTTGGTAGTTGTCTTTTCCCTAAAATGGGGAATTTCAAGATTAGGGGGCACATTTTTAAGGTGAGAGGAGAGAGATTCAAAAAAGACATGAGGCAAATTTTTTACGTAGATATTGGTTCATGTGTGGAATGAACTTCCTGAGGATGTGATGGATGTGGGTACAATTACAATGTTTTAAAGACATTTGGTTGGATACGTTAATGCGAAAGGTTTGGAGAGATTCGGGCCAGGAACAGATAGATGGAACTAGTTTAGTTTGGGATTATGTTTGGCACGGGCTTGTTGGACCGAAGTGTCTGTTTCCATGCTGTCTGACTCTATGACGAGAACGAACTGCCAAAGGCACAAGATTAAATGGAGGAGATTTGAGACAGAGAGCAATGACTGAGTTTTTAGAATCCACTGAAATGAGGAATGGAGGTCAGGGGCTCTAAAATACCATCACTAGCCAGTATAACGTAAGAACCAGGAGCAGGAGGAGGTATTTCAGCCCTTCAAGCCTGCTCCACCTTTAATATGATAATGTGTGATCTCATTTCAGCTTCGACTCTACTGCCCACTCACTATAAACTCTTCAACCCATAACTAATTAAAAATCTGTCTATCTCCTTAAATTTACTCAATGTCCCAGCACCCACCATACTCAGGGGTGGTGAATTCCACAGGCTCCTGACCTTTTGAGAGAAGTAATTTCTCCTCGTCTCCATTTTAAATCTTCTTTTTAAATAGAATAGAATCCGCACAGTGTGGAAACAGACCAACAGGTCCACACCAACCCTCCAAAAAGCATCCCACTCAGACCCATCCCCCTACTCTATCCCTGTAACCCTGCATTTCCCATGGCTAATGCACCTCATCTACATGTCCCTGAGCACTGTTGGTAACTTAGCATGGCCATTCCAACTAACTCGCACATCTTTGGGATGTGGGAGGAAGCTGAAGCACCCAGCAGAAACCCACACAGACCCAGGTAAAACGTACAAACTCCACACAGACAGTCACCTGAGGTTGGAATCAAACCCTTGTGCTGTGAGGCAACAGTGCTAAGCACTGAGCCACCATGCTGCCCTTAAATGTCTACCACTTATCTTAAAAGCTATGACCTCTCATTATACATCAGTTTCCAACAGCAATCAGGCCAGTTGTCAGGGGGGGAAGACCTAGACTAGAATCTGACTCTCCATCTTATTGAGACCGTGACTCCTTCATCCTTCACCAGTCCCAGAAGCGTCAGGTCCTCCCTCAAACTTCTAAAACATTTGAATAGATTCTTGGTGGAAAGGGAAATCCTTTGAAGTGATGACTACTAACCCCTTAGAGGGAGACCCAGGTGGGGTCACAGAGACAGTACATCCCATATCACCTGTCTAGCAGGACAATGTCTGAGATAGGATTCCAGTACCTGAATCAGCAAAGTCGTGCCCTTTAACAGCCTCCTGCAAACCTTTGCATCATTGTGAAGGCCTGCTGTTCTCCATTACATGACTCACTAAAGAAGTGTGTGCCTCGAAGACCATAATGTTCTGGAAGGAGCCAGCTTACCATGGCAGGAGCAGGAGGTAAGTGTGGGGGAGAGATTGAAAATGGAGGGAGATAGGAAATGGAGGGAGATAATGCTGAATGAAGAGATGTCTGCACTGAACCACAAGGTGGATTCCTTCTGCCACTCTCTAGGAAGAGAACCTCCCCCCTTCTTTCTCTCACAGCCTCCAATGTTAGGTTGAAGTTGGCATTGATGAATTCAGAGGAAACTTTGCCCCTGGGTACCAGAACTCCTGGTCCCCTGTAGTAGCTCCCTTCCCTATGGTACAATGGAAGGGTTTGGCGTAAGCCACAGATCTATCCCTCAGGACAACCAGCAGTCCTAGGGATGGCCGCAGTGGGAGTTAAAATGAGTCGCACACTTCATTTGGTCCAGCCCCGTTCCTGCCCTCACTGAGTGGACAGGGACCCACCTCCACATTAATTAAGGGGCTACATATTCAAAAACAATCTTACATTTAATCAGCTGCCCACTCTCTCCTGGGAGGTGGGTTTTTGACACAAAATAGACTCAACTTCTGATTCTCCCCTTCATATGGATAATCAGCCCTAGAGAGTTATGAGACATGGAATGTGAATGATTGAAGGAGAGAATGTGTCAATATTTACCAGTTGATTAGATAAGTGGTTGAAGAACGTTGTGGGGGTGGGGAAATGAAGGAAGGTGGGAACAGGGCAGGCACATCTGATTGGGATTATTGCTCCTGTGAAGGATAAAAGCCAGCAGAGACTGATCAGACTCAGCAGCCTGTTTCCAATTTCCATGTAATTCTATTCATGTAGCTCTGCCCTCTGTCACGCTTACATTTCACGGAATGCATATTTGAAATTCCCGAGTGCTCAGTGGGGGAGGATACTGGACCAAAGCTGCAGGCGTTTTAGAACTTTCCAAATTATGTAATGGTAAGTATAAAGGGAGCAACGTAGTTGAATTTTGTGCCTTCAAAGAACCAAAATTAAAGCCACAGCTCTGGTCTGCTCATGTTCTCAGTGCAGCCCATTTACTGCCACTAGATGGCAGCAGGAGCCTGAAACTGAAGCAAAAATACACCCAAAGCCAATAACAATGGGAATGAGAAGTCATATTAAAAATATTCAAATAGGAAAAAATACATGTCTCTGACAAACTTTTCACACACGTGAAATAAGACTCGGTAGAACTCATAGTGGAGAGGGGGAAACAGAGTCACTGTCTGAGGTCTGGTGAGTTAAGTATGATGGACGTTCACAAAGAGTGAAGCCATTCACTCGATCTTGGCTCATCCATCCATGAAACTCCTCAACCACAACCTTTTCCTGACTGAGTTCAGGCTTTTTAATCTCACTATCCATAGATCCACCAGACCACATCTATCCTGACTTAGAACTATACCTGCCGTCCCTTCCCTGTCACAGGCAAGGCAATGGTTTAGTGGTATTATCACTGGACTGTTAATCCAGAGACACGGGGAATGTGCTGGGGACCTGGGTTTACATCCTGCCACAGCAAATTCAATAAATATCTGGAATTAAGAATCTAATGATGACCATGAATCTGTTGTTGATTGTTGGAAAAATCCATCTGGTTCACCAATGTGCTTACCCAATCTGGCCTACGTGTGGCTTCAGACCCACAGCAATGTCACTGACTCTTAACTGCCCTCTGGGCAATTAGGGATGGGCAATAATTGCTGGCCTAGCTAGAGATGCCCACATCCATGAATGGATCACTTTTTAAAAAATTCTGGAACTTCTCCTTTGGCAGTCCCTGTGAGTGTCCCTATTGGTAGCAGTTCACCACTACTTCTCAAGAAAGAGAAATACTGGACTTGTCCCGCACGTGACTTTTTATTTGGAGGAAAAAGCAAAACCTACCAAAAATAAACGACATATAAAACAGGATCGGGGAAATGATGGTGTCATGTAATGACACTGAATTAATAGTCCAGAGGCCCAAGTTAATGAGCTAGGGACATGTGTTCAAATCACACCACTCAGTTCAAACACAATTAGAAATGGCCAACAGATTCTGGCCTTCCAAAACTGCTCACATCCATGAAAAAAAATCTTTAAAAACCACAAAAAAGGCAACTTATTACATCTTCTTGGTGTGAGCTCTTTAATTTAGAGTTAAATTTAGATTTTATTGTCACGTGTACTCAAGTACAGGAATACAGTGAAAAGTGTATAATGTCACCGTACACAGCACCATCTTAGTTATACTTGGGTATCAAGTAGTAAGAGAAACAGAATTAAAAAGTTCAGCATTACCTTCATAGAATAAGTAGGAAAATAAAGAAAATAAGGCAACAGTTAACATTAAAGTCCTTCTTAATTTAACTTTAAAAATAAATGAATTAAGTTCACAGTTCAGCAGACTTTGACAAGTCCTCCACTTAAATCACTCTCCGGGAGACCTCAGCTGCCTGCTCTGGATGCTAGCACCACAGATACAGGGGGAGTACTGTCACTGCTCACTTTTCCCATTGTGATGCCATTGCTGCTGCTAACGCTGCTGCCTCCCTGACCTCTATGCCTTTTGTTCCAATGGTGCAAAGGATTTCCTGTCATCAGATGCAAACTTGGCTTTTACTGGTTTGAACCTGTGTCCCTTTCTCTTTCCATGATGTTATCTCATGCCTGCTTCTGCCCCTATCCCCAACCCCACCATCACACCCAATCGGGAGTGCACTTTCTCCCAAATTGTACTGACAACACTCACTAAACCTCCTGTTTGTAGACGAAAAGCAGCCCATGAGAGATCATTACATTGTAACAACCAAGCTGTTTATTTTAATCTGGGGTACTTGGGCAAAATTTGGAGCAAAGATCAACAAGTTTGTACTCCATTAGGTGAATACTTCCTGGAGTACAAAGTGAGAGTGATTTAGGTCCATCAGTAGAAATCTAAAGATACATATAAACTATACATTCAGACTTTTTTTCTTTAACCCCTGGACAATATTTAATGTTTTTGTCTGTTTTAATCTGGACAATGCCAGTAGACAAAACAGTAACCATTTCCAGGTCAAGGCTGCTTGCTGAAACATTCTCATGTTACAAAATAGTTTTTGACCTTGACATGGAGATTGCCACAAGAAAGGATAAGGCTTTGTTGGCTGTATTCTAATAACTAAAAGGTAAGTCATAGACGATTGGTTCTTTGTCTTCAGCTGACAGAGTCACAGGGACACCTGCAAACCCAGATGAAGACGGAGGTTCGCAGTTAGTTTCTGCCCTTTGTATGCCAATGTCAAATCAGAACAGCCACAGCCTTACCCAGCTCAGGATCTGAAGAAAACAACAACGGCAAGGCAGCCCTGTGAACAATAGGTTTTGTTATTGAGACCACAGGAGAGCCAGAGGGATTGTGTGATCACCTTTGTACAGATGCATGCCTCACTGCCTGAGACCCAGAGATCAGAAGAAGCAGTTCCACAGGTGCACACAGGCAGTTTCTTGAAACAAAATCAAATCCTTTTGCTTAAGGTCAAAGACAATTTCACTAAAAATAGAAGCAATTTTCTAATGTCACCTCAACCCGGATCCAGTGAGATTATTGGCCTCAAGAACACAAAGGTTCAAGTCCCACGGCTGCCTGTCACTCAAACCCTTGTTTGATGTGACTTGAATTAGTTTGTCATTGATAGCAATACAAATTAAGGCTTCTCCCAGTGAAAGAGCACTCTGTCCACTTGAATCTAACATCTGGCAGCATCCAATGGAGGAATGTGGAGCTCCAGGTGTTCTTCACTCCCAGTCATTGGACTTACCCGTTGGAAAATACATCACAATTCCCAGCAATGATTTTATATTCAACTAAACATTCCGATCACATAACTTCATTTAAAGAGGAGCAGGTAGTGGTGTGTTACAGTTGTAGCTGTTGTTGTAAAGGTATACGGTGTAGCGATATGCAGCTGTTATCTGCATATTGTAGTCTGGAGTGATAGTGGTTGCTCCAACATACTTTCCATGATATAATTGACCAGGGGTCTTCTGTTAGCATTGGTTGGAATTTTATTTTGTCACATTATGATAGCACCTTCCTTGGCCATCCCACGCTGGAATGAGACTCAAACTCAGAGCCTCGGTCTATAAGACAGGCAGAGTACCTACTGTGCCTCAGAATCTGTAAATGACCAGTGGTCACAATTAGCCTCATGGGGCTGGATTTTACAGTGTACTGTATTCTCTTCCCTTCTTTCCACTTCAACTGGAGAGGAAGACCTGCCTTAGAGATCTGCCAGTCTTTCCAACCGGCCGGCAGCTCTGTCGTTCCCAGGAGCACTGTTTTCAAATGGCGGCTAAGCTGCCCCTGCAAGTGAGTATTTCAGAGGCTTGCGTGAAGAGAAGTTAGAGGGTATTGATGAGACATGTAGATTAATGAGGTACCAGCAGAATGTGAAATGACGATGACATCAGTGGTCACATGATGATGTAAAGGGACCTGCAAGGAGGTTGATACTGTACCAGAATCCACAAGAGTTTGAGTATCTACTTTTCTGAAAGTAAAGAATTTTAAGAAAAGTATCTTGCACTCAAGAAGCTGGACTTGAAAGACTGAAGTTAATTGGACCCTGTGCACAAGCTAAAAATTGCTGACAAAATAAAGGGCAGCAAAACAGGCACCACATGCGACTATTGAAGTCAACTTCAGGCCAGAAAGGTCACAAGAATATTTCTTAAGATTCATCAGGGTGTCAGGGACATTGTTGCACAGCAGAAGACTGAAAAACAGACCAGACAACCAGACAGCAGTGAGCGTCAACTAACGCAGTAGATACAGGACCACACAACTACACTCAAAGGAGAAACTCCAAAGCACAAGAGGGCTAACTTGCCACTCTCAGAGCTACCCCACATGATTGACAGCTCACAGACCCCCCACCAGACTTGGGAAGAGGAGGTTTGGAAGAAATCAGTTATAAAGTATAGAACAACTTCAAGCTTGATAAAGCAGAGCGAAAGAACCAGGTCAATACACGGCTGTATGAAGTGGGGGCCATTGTGAATCATGTAATTGCAAGACAAGGCGACAATGAAAATACTGTGTCATTTGAAGAAGCATTCAGCGCATTCGATGCATAATTCAGTATGAGGAGAATTTAAATAATGGAATGTACAAAATTTAACCAGAGAAGACAGAGGCCTGGAGAACGCATAGATTCATTCATAAACAATCTCTACGGGCTATCCGAGAGTTGTGAATGCATGAGGCCAAAGGCAGAGCTAATTTACAATCGGATCGGGGTCACAATTTTGGATGCGGTCTTACCAGACATTTTAAATGCCAGTAAGAATTTAACGCAAGAGAAATCATTACAGATGACTAGGCAAACAGATTTTAGGAAGTAGAACAATTCGATCATTTGAGCGGATGGTGAACAACCATGGAAGAAATCAAGGCTACATTAGAGAAAGTATATGAAAAACGCAGCCAGTGAAACAGAGAAGAACGTGTCAGCCACCATCTTGAAATATCTGAGATGTGGAGAGGACAAGCCACAATAGTGAGATGATTGTCAAGCTGGAGGAACACAATGTCACAACTGAGGGAGAATGAGATGTTTTAGAAAAGTCTTCAAAATTGCAGTGCAGAGTACAGTCAGAAAACAGAGCAAGACTGTGAAACCAAAGGAGGTTCAGCAAATGGAAACAACACAAAACCAGAGAGAAAAATAAAACAATTCTGGGAAAAAGATAACACAGTGTGGAGCTGGAGGAACACAGCAGGCCAGGCAGCATCAGAGGAACAAGAAAGCTAACGTTTCGGGTTGGGACCCTTTTCAGAAATGGATCAACTTTTCTGGGACTGATTACTCTGGAAATCAATGGACACACACCGCAGCATTAGATAGAGGGACAAATGTCTCAGTGTTATGAGACCTGCCAAAAAAGATTAAATTACAGCAATCCTCAATTAAACATTAAGTACCTGGAGGAGAACTATTAGGAATAAAAGGGCAACTCACAACAAACCTCAGGTACAAGGAAGAGACATCACACAATCGCTTTATGCCCTTTAGAATCAAAATAATCTATAATAACCAGAATGCACATTTAAACGTAATTTTAATTCAGAAGGTCAACAAGATTATAGAAGAAGATGAAGAAAGTGAATTCCAAAAGGAATTTCCGAGATTGATGACAGGTTTTGGGAGACTGAAGGCAGAGTCCCTGTTACAATTGGACCCTGAGTGAACTTCCTCAAGTAATTATGGATCCAGGCAGAATACAGCAAGTGTTCAAGGTCACAGGGGAGATGAACTAGCTCCCTTTCTTTATTTACCTTCCCCTCTCAGTTGGTTGTAACAAGGTTAATTTAAAAAGTTTCAATTGCTTTGTGGATGATTTTCTCCCGGACCCAAATCAATTTATATTTTAAAATGAACCAAGATAACTTCCTTGAGTTAACTGGTAAGTGAGCTTAATAATTACTAGAGATAAAAGGCACTGCAGATGCTGGAGAATCCGAGATAACAAGGTGTGGGGCTGGATGAACACAGCAGGTCAAGCAGCACCATAGGAGCAGGAAAGCTTGACGTTTCGGGCCTAGACCCTTCATCAGAAATTACTAAACAGTAATTACTAAACGTGAGAAGTAACAATAGTGCAATACGCATGCACTGACTAAAATGAGAAGTGAGTAAGAAAAAGAATTAAAGTTAAAGCATATGTGGATCAGACTCTGTGGCTCATTTGTGGAGATTAGATAGTGTAACATTGACAGCTAAACAGTAGGTTTTGACCTTCTTCGCTTTGCAGATAAGTTGAAATTGCTTTGTCCCGTTTCCTTTTAATGTTGGTGAGCTAACATCTCTCAGAGCAAAATAATCTTTAATCTGCAATGCTAGGGGTGAAAAGTGAATGTTTCTTTGACATCCAAATCTAGATCAACACTTATGAGCACTTTAGATACCTGCACACTTTCTGTCCTTAAAGATCTGTTATATTATTTGAAAGGGATATATGACTACTCACACAGGAAATTACTGTTGAGTTTTTAGTGCATTTCTCTTTTAAGTCTATCCCTTTGAAGCTTCCTTGAAACTTCATCAGGTGTGATGTTCCATGGTCTCTCTCTCTCTGCGTCTCTCTCCCTCTCTCTCTCTCTTTCTCTCTCTAGATATCTGCTCTCTCTATTCAGCTATAGCTCTATTCTAAAAAACACATAATTCAATGTGTTCATATGTACTTTGGGTTCTCCAGTCATCATGGCAGTACTGCATTACCATCAGGGATAAATCAAAACCTATTTGCTTGTACACACTAACTTATCAAAAAAATAGATTAAATCATTCATTAAGAAGTAATTTTATTGGTTACAGAAATGAAAAGATGGTGAACGGGAGTAGTTACAGAATGAAGCCTAATGGTTCAATGAGAATCTGCATGCATCTAAATCACTTAAGTAAAGCTGTAGAGCAAGAGATTCAAATGCAAAAGTAGTTAAGAATTTCTAAGGTTTTGCAGTAGATCTGTGGCTCGGGTTGAGGGTGTTGAGGTTGGTTGGCTCGCTGAGCTGGTTTGTTGTTCTGCAGACATTTCGTTACCGTGCTTGGTAACAACTTCAGTGCAGCCTCTGATGAAGCGTCAGTGTGTTTTCCCACCTGGTTTTTAAACTCTGGGGTCCGTTGAGCTGGATTACTTCACTTCCGGTTTCCCTTCGTAATGGAATTTATATGGGGTCAAGTTCTGTGTGTTTATTACTAGCTTTCTCCGTGGCGTACCAGGCTTCTAGGTATTCCCGTGCCTGTCTCTTCTTAGCTTGTCCCAGTATTTTGGTGTTGTCCCAGTCGAAGTGGTGGTTCTCCTTGTCCATGTGGATTGAGATGAGTGAGTATTGGTCGTGTCTTTTTGCAGCCAGTCGGTGTTCGTGTACCTTTGTTGTTAGTTTCCTTCCTGTTTGTCTGATGTAATGTTTCTCACAGACTCTGCAGGGGATCTTACAGATGACATTGGTCCTGTCCGTGGTGGGGAGTGGGTCTTTAGTTCAGGTGAGCAGTTGTCGTAGGTTTGACATGGGCTTGTGCGCGACTCTGATGCCCAGTGGTCGTAGGAGTCTTGTGGTTAGTTCCGATGTGTTCCTGATGTAGCGTAGTGTGATGAGTGTGTCGGGGCATGTAGTGTCTTCCTGATGTTGTTCGTGTAGGCATCTTCTGACCCAGTTTTTTGGTTATCCATTATCCTTGAAAACCTGGAAGAGGTATTCTTCTTCCTCTTGGTGTAGTTCTGTGTTGCTGCAGTGTGTTGTTGCCTGTTTAAATAGTGTTCACACGCAGCTTCATTTGTGTGTGTTGGGATGGTTACCGTTGAAGTTCAGTACCTGGTCCATATGTGTGGCTTTTCTGTGTACTTTCATTTGGAGTTCCCCATTTGTCTTGCGCTCTACCATGACGTCCAGGAATGGGAGCTGGTTGTTCTTCTCCTCCTCTCTGGTGAATTTTATTCAGGTGAGGGTGTTGTTTATAAGTTTGTGTACCTCCTCTAGTTTGGTCCGTTTAATGATGACAAAGGTGTCGTCCACGTAGGGTATCCATAGTTTTGGTTGGATTAGTGGAAGGGCCGTCCTTTCTAGTCTTTGCGTCACTGCTTCTGCTATGAGTCTGGAGATAGTTGATCCCATGGGTGTCCCGTTGATTTGTTCATATGTTTGGCCGTTGAAAGTGAAGTGGGTGGTGAGGCATAGGTCCAGTAGTTTGAGCATGTTGTCTGTGGATTTACCACACCAGATATGATCAGTGGGTTCTGACAATTTTTTCTGGAAGACAGTTCCGGAATATGGACTCCCTTTATCACACCATTCACATATTAATTGCTTTAACAGGTTACTTGTTGTTCACACTAAAAAATTTTCGATGTACAAACATGAAATGTAGTAGAAGGCAATGATGAAGTAATATGTCACATGGATCACATACGAATACATGAAACTACAAAAGAAGAACATGAACATGAAAAACAAGTATAGTCAAGAAACAGCTTTAAGATGCAGGTCTAATGTTGGATGACAACCGTGATTTTGCAAAACTGAGAACAAATGTTCTTGGGCTCATAAACCAAGCCACAGATTTCACAGTAGATTCCACACAAACCAATGCCATTGGAGGTTTTTCACTGCAAAGAAACATCACTAAGCTTTGAAGAATCCTTCATGTTATAAACCAGATCTAAGTCTTGTTCAAGTTGACTAGAAATAAGACCATAAGACATAGGAACAGAAATTAGGCCACTCAGCGCTTCAAGTCTGCTCTGCCATTTAATCATGGCCGGTACGTTTCTCAACCCCATTCTCCCACTTTCTCCATATAATCTTCGATTGCCTTGAAAACCAAGAACCTATCTATCTCAGTCTTAAATGTACTCAATGACCTGGCCTCCACAGCGTTCTGTGGCAATGAATTCCATAGATTCACCACTCTCTGGCTGAAGAAGTTTCTCATCATCTCTGTTCTAAAGGGTCTTCCCTCTACTCAAAGGCTTTGCCCTTGTATCCTAATCTCACTTGCGAATGGAAATTTCTTCCCAATGTCCACTCTGTCCAGGCCATTCAGTATTCTGTAAGTTTCAATTAGATTCCCCATCATCCTTTTAAAGTCCATCGAGTATAGACCTAGGGTCCTCAAACATTCCTCACATGTTAAGCCTTTCATTCCTGGGATCATTCTTGTGGACTGCCTCTGGACCTGCTCCATGGGCAGTACATCCTTCCTGAAGTATGGGGCCCAAGATGGCTCACAATATTCTAAATGTAGTCTGACCTTACAAAGCCTCAGAAGTACAATTCTGCTTTTATAAAAACCAAAAGAACTGTAAATCAGGAACAAAAACAAAGTTGCTGGAAAAGCTCAGCAGGTCTGGCAGCATCTGTGAAGGCAAAAACAGAGTTAACATTTCAGTCCAGTGACCCTTCCTCAGAACTGAAGTCACCGGACCTGAAACATTAACTCTGTTTTCTCCTTCACAGATGCTGCCAGACCTGCTGAGCTTTTCCAGCAACTTTGTTTTTGTTCTTAACTCTACTTTTATATTCTAGTCCTCTCAAAATAATTGCCAACATTGTATTTGCCTTCCTAACTACTGGCTCAACCTACAAGTTTACCATAAGAGAATCCTGAATTAGGACTCACAAGTCCCTTTGCATTTCAGATTTCTGAATTTTCTGCCCATTTAGAAAATAGTGTATGCCTCTATTCTTCCGACCAAAGTGCATGACTTCACACTTCCCCACGTTATATTCCATGAGTCTTTGAGGCAGCCAATACACCAGGATCAACAAGGAAATGTCAAGCAGGAAAGAACATTTGACAAAATCAAACAACTCCTGATCCCAGCAGAAGTATTAACATGTTATGAACCAACCATAGTAGTGGCTAATACATCGTCACACCAGGATCAAGGGCGGTACTTTTTTTAAATGCAGTAATATGGAAAATGTAAAACAGCTCACTATACTATTGGATCACTCATTCAGACATAATAGCAAGAATTGGAAAAGAGGCTTTAGCAGCAACACAACCATGCAGGGAAGGAGAAACACACTTCATAAAGTTTGACATCACTTTGGTTACTGCAATACAAAGTCACCCTGGCAACAACAATATATTGATCCAAACACAAGCAAAGTAACTGAAAACAAGCCATGACATAATGGGTATAATTTCTAGCAAGGACATTCTACTGTTCGCCTCATACCCAATCACCTCAAATGATTAGAGAGATGAGAGAATCTGGAATCAGTCATCTTAAAGTAGAGATAGATAAAGGGGAGATTTAATATAGGTGTTTAAAATAAAGACAGGCAGAGAGAAAATCAGGAGAAACTGTACCCTCTGGCAGGGAGGATCAGTAACCAAGAAACTCAAGATAAGTATAATTGATGGAAGTAAAGAAATATTAGGATCATGTCTAGAGTCTTATGTTTTACTCAGCAAGTAGATGTGATCTGGAATAGACCATCTGAGTGGATGATGAAAGCAGACTTCGTGGTAACTTTCAAAAGGAAATTGAATATTTTTTCAAAGTGAGAAAATCATGAAGAAAAATAAACACAGAGAGTGGGAATATCCAATAGCTCTTTCAAAGAAACAACCCCAGTAGGTCGAAAGCTTTCTTCTCTCTTCAATCATTTTAACCTGCAGAAACTATAACGTTAAACATTGATTTTAGTTCTCATGTTCATTCAGTGAATGACTTACAGTAGTGTACGAAGCAGCTGCCCTTTTATTATGCGATTTTTGCATTTGAATCACATCATAGCCGTGCAGCTGCCTTATGGACCAAATTACATGTGTCACAAAAGCAACAAGCTCGCCAACATCTGCTTGAAACTGATTTTTACAATCTTTGGAAAAGTCTTGACCAACATATAGAGGCCACTAATTTGTCATATTCTCTTGATCAAAATGTAGCCTCACAGCAATTCAAGTCAAGGAAGTGATCAAAACATGACCTGCAAAAGAATATTGTTCCATGGCCAAATTCAAGGCAATGTTGCTTGAGACGAAGGAGGGAATTTAGCCGTGCACGGGGAGATGTATTCATGCAGGCAGTTCCATTCTCTTAAAGTGAGGTCTGGTCAGATCCCAACATCATCACATTCTCTTCTGAATTGAAATCATATGTGAGAAATTCTCATGGATCTGTCAAGTAGGTAACTAACATTCTTTATAAGACCCAATCAAGAATTATTTCAGTGATAAAAGGTACTGCAGATGCTGGAGAATCCAAGATAACAAGCATGGGGCTGGATGAACACAGCAGGTCAAGCAGCATCATAGGAGCAGGAAAACTTGACGTTTTGGGCCTAGACCCTTCATCAGAAATGGGAGAGGGGAAGAAGGTTCTGAAATAAATAGGGAGAGAGGGGTAGGCGGATAGAGGATGGATAGAGGAGAGGATAGGTGGTATCCTCTCCTCTATCCATCCTCCATCCGCCTCCCTCTCTCTCCCTATTTATTTCAGAACCTTCTTCCCCTCCCCCATTTCTGATGAAGGGTTTAGGCCCGAAACGTCAAGTTTTCCTGCTCCTATGATGCTGCTTGACCTGCTGTGTTCATCCAGCCCCATGCTTGTTATCAAGAATTATTTCAGTTCTCATTTCTGAAATTCCCAGCAAGGGTGCCTGGCAGTAACCTGCTAAACTTAACCGAGGTGAGATCACAGCAAAGTAAGTTTCTTTGGTGAAACTGACAGCTTGGGAAGACTTTGATCAGTTACATAGAAGAGCTCTAGCTCTGGCCAGGTAAGAGTTTGCAGCAACTTCTCTTTGGGAAAATGCTATTACTTCTTGACAGGTGATTGTCAAATCCTTAAAAGGCACTTTACCTGGCTAGCATTTCACTTGCCTTCGCTCCTTCAAGAGAGGCAGTGGCAGTGTGGGAATGTCACAACGGACTGGTAATTCAGAGACCTGGGCTGTTGTTCTGGGGACAAGGGTTTGAATCCCACCATCATGGGCAGTGAAATTTAAAATTAAATAAATATAGGAGCTTAAAGCTAACTTGATGGTCATCAATTGTTGTAAAAGCCCATTTGGTTCATTAATGCCCTATGGAAAGAAATCTGCCATCCTTCCCTGGTCTAGCCTACGTGTGACGCCAGAGTCACAGCGATGTGATTGACTCATAACTCTCCTCTGTACTAGCCCAGCAAGCCACTTAGTTGAGGGAAATTAGGGCTGGGCTGTAAATGCTGGCATTGTCAGTGGTACACATATCCCGTGCAGGAATAAAAAAAAAGAGTTGTACATTCTAGTTACAACCTTCATCACAGCACAGGAATACTCATGCAGCTCTGTCTTGTAACTTGGATGAAGGGAAAGAGGAAAAGCAGCAACAGAAATACCAGGTATCTTCATGTAAGCTACATGTCTTTCACAGGTATATCTGGAAGGAAGTGAGACCCCAACACAGGGTTTATGTTCAGAGGACAGGATCAAGTCTTTTGATATGTTTGTATGCCAGCACTTCAGGAGCTTCAAGCTCCCATGCCAGGTCATTCCTGATATTGCCTGGAACACCTTTCTTCACAGTAGAAAGTTGCATATACTTTGCCAGTGGCTGATAAGATGCTTATCAGTGGAAGGCCATACACCCACTCTGCTTCTGACTGAGATATCTGCTTCTCCTAAAGGTTTTTTGCTCTTTTCCCCTACCAGGAAAGAAAGCAGAGGGGTAGAAGTTTTCAAAATTATTTACAAAATGAGAAAAGGGTGGAAAACCTTTGTTAAGGATGACTGTAAGCATGGCCAAAGTGCTAATGAAAGACAATCTCTTGGGTGTGTATTTACTCACTAAGTGGACCTTCCTGATTCAGCATTGCGATCAAGGTATCTTACAATTCTCTGAAGTCTAAATACACATCTGAATCTAGAAACAGAGTTAACAGGAAGAAGGGTCATTGTACTCAAAATGTTAACCCTTTTCTCTCTCCACAAATGCTGCCAGACCTGCTGCCTTTCTCCAGTAATTTCCGTCTTTACTTGTTTTGGACCTCAAGCATCCACAATCCCTTGTTTTATTACAAATTATTTTTGGGTAGCTGGGCTATGCCAACCGTATATCCAGCCCTGCAGTTCTTGAGGTGACTAAAGTCTTGAGCAAGGAAGATTGATCGAGTCAATAGATGTTGAAAAGTTGCAGCAGTTACAAATAAACTGAAAGATGAACAGATTGAGCAGACTACTTCGGAGTGAAAGCAAAGATGAAGAAGCCAGTGATGATGAAGAATGGCTACAGTAGCAGTTCATACAAAGCCATAGTCTCATCCACACCCAGTCTTAGAACATAGAACAGTACAGGCCCTTCAGCCCACGATGTTGTGCCAACCTATTATCCTACTAAGATCAGTCTACCCTGCATATCCTACATTGTACTATCCTCCATGTGCCTATCCAAGAGTCGCTTAAAAGTCTCTAAAGTATCTGACTCCACTACCACCGCCGGCAGTGCATTCCACACGCCCACCACTCTCTGTGTAGAGAACCTACCTCTGACATCTCCCCTATACCTTCCTCCAATCACCTTAAAATTATGCCCCCTTGTAATAGTCATTTCTGCCCTGGGAAAAAGTCTCTCTGACTATTCACTCTATCTATGCCTCTCATCATCTTGTACACCACTATCAAGTCATCTCTCATCCTTCTTCGCTCCAATGAAAAAAGCCCTAGCTCCCTCAACCTTTCCTCATAAAATCTTGCCCTCCAGTCCAGGCAGCATCCTGGTAAATCTCCTCTGCACCCTCTCTAAAGCTTCCACATCTTTCCTTTAATGACGTGACCAGAACTGAACACAATATTCCAAGTCTGTCTAACCAGAGTTTTATAGAGCTGCAGCATAATGTCACGGCTCTTAAACTCAATTCCCCTGTCAATGAAAGCCAACACACCAAACGTCTTCTTTACAACCCTATCAACAGTCTTGCTAATACTCCATCACTGATGCGGCCCACAGTATAAAGTAAGGCACCAAATTGGTCTTTTGGACCTTTCTTATCTAAGTTTTAAGCAGTTCTGTGCCAGGTGAACATTTTATTCTAGTCTACCCGTTTCTGGGCCTAATGGCACAAGATAATCAATTCTATGTTTCTATATCTGGTACTCGGTCTGCCTCACTGCTTGTGGTTTCAGGTCTTTGCTCACAGCTATCTGGTCTTCCAATCTAGTTTCAAGCTTGTTGATGATGCTTCACATCAGTCCTGATGTCTTGGTGAATCTGCAAAATGTTTTCTCAGGTGTTAACCTCAAATTTCTTTTCAACTGCTGGCTTTATAAATTATCTTTCTCTTTCCTGCTGTTGCCATGTTTTGTTGTGTATTCTAGGTTTGGCACTATTAAACCCCCAAAGGTACGCTGCTGGAGTTCATAAACATCTTCATATGCGGGGAACTCTTTATTTCCAGGTAAATCTTTACACACAATCTCATCACAAGAGAGTAGAGCTTCTAATACCGTCTCGAATGCTCTACCTGGTCAGGCACATCAGAAATCATCAGTCCATCATCATCATGCATGCTGCTAGTGTTAACTTCAATACTGAACAGGCCAGGGAACCAGGAGCAGGAGGTTCATGTCACTGGCTGTTCATTAATCAAATGGAACCCCAATTATCAAATGGTCCTGTAGATTGACCAGGGACCAAGTCGAGATTTCAGTTATTGGCTCATTTAGTCATACAGCATGGAAACAAACCTTTTGGTCCAACCAGCCATGCCGGCCATAATTCCAAACTGAACTAGTTCTAACTTTCTGCAATTGGTCCTTGTCCTCCAAACATTTCTTATTCATGTACTTATCCAAATGTCTTTCAAACATTGTAACCGTACCCGCATCCACCACTTCAACAGTTGTTGCATCAGAAGAGAATGCAAGTTGGTCCAAGGCTGTTTTAGTCAATTTAACGTTGCCCCATTAATTATCTGATGAATATGTCAAAATAGGAGAGAAACTGTTTAAATGTAAAATTTGAGACCTGTCTTTAAAAGGAATCTTCTGTGAGCATACCATTCAATTCAGTTTCAACTTAGACAGGGACAGTCAGAGGGGGACAACTTTCAGGGAGGCAATGGCCTAGTGGTATTATTGCTGTACTGTTGACCCAGAGGCCCAAATAACGTTCTGGGTATCCGGGTTCAAATCCTGCCACAGCAGATGGTAGAATTTGAATTCAATAAAATATCTGGAATTAAGAATCTAATGATGACCATGGTTCCATTGTCAACAGTTGGAAAAACACATCTGGTTCCCAAATTCCTTTAGGGAAGGAAACTACCATCTTTACCTGGTCTGGCCTACATGTGAGTCCAGAACCACAGCAATGAGTTTGACTCTTAACTGCCCTCTGGGCAACTAGGGATGGGCAATAAATGCTGCCTCTTCAGCAATGCCCAAATCCCATGAATGAATATAGAAAAGAAATGAAAATTTAGTGCCATTGTATTAAAAAAAATAGTTTTTGAAAGAAAGATGTTCATTTTTCTTAACAGTGCTTGGGATTTTAAAAGCTGTATTTTGCAAGGTTCTCAGTTTTAGAACATTCTGTAAATGAATCTGCAGTCCTTGAAACTGTGAGATTGTTATAGAATGCCAAACAAGATATCTGTTGTGCTCGTAGATACGACTGTCTGGCCTGTCTGGAATTAAATTTTAATTTTTATTAATGCTTAAATGTTCATATGCTATTGAGAAAAGCTTGAACTGCCTCTCACAATTTAAAGTGGTGGCTTCATTTGAACTGGTTAAGTCCAACACTCAATTATTACAAAGTTGTAGTTGTAACCTTTCTGCTGTTACTGCTGTGAAGTCCCAGGTGCATCACAGTTGTACCCAGGAGGTATTCCAAGCTATGTTAATCCCTGCTGGGGTTGTCAAAAGGGTTTAATATCTTCAAACCAGCTAAACTTGTCCAACTTAAACGCACTCACACACACACAAAGCTAATGCCACCCACAGCTAATTAATAATGTAAGATCAAAGAGTCATGACTTCTAAAACTGATGAGCGACAGAAAACCAGAATGGTTGCCTATCATTTAGCCTTAAAAATGCCACGCGCTCACACAGCATGCTCAAATAATGTTATTTTTCAAACTTATTTATTGCAGGGCTTTACAAGATGATTTCCCATGTATTTTTCAATAAAAGAGTGGTACATTTTTCAAAGCATGGAGGTCTCGTGGTGCAGCCAATAGCATCCCTACCTTTGGGTTCAAGTCCCACCTCAGGATTTGATGGTGATGGAATGTTTGTCATAACTCAGACACAAACAGGTTGATTCCTATAGGTCCTTTGGCAGGCGATGAGTTGGAGAATTTCCTGGTCAGCGAAAAGCATGTGATAGTTGCAGTCCAACAAGATTCCTTCGGTAAAACATTCCTCACGCACTTGTTCTTGCCTTAAGTAACTGTCATCCTTGTTCTGTGGGAATATAGACTTTAGCCACATAGACTATAGCCACACAGACTTTTAAGAACTTGAAAGTAAACTTTTGCATGAGCACAATTTTGTTCATTTGAGAAATAAAATCATATCTGCATCCTGAAATGAAAGAGCTTTTATGCTCACTTTATACACTAAAATATCGGACAGATGCAGCATAATTGCTAACTGAATGAACTGGCAATTTTGTGCATAGAAACTACCAGAAGATAAAATCCAGTCAAGACACCAAGATAAAAAAACAGGTGTACTACTATACGAGATAGTAAGAACTGCCGATGCTGGAGTCAGAGGTAACACAGTGTGGAGTTGGAGGAGCACAGTGGGCCAGGCAGCATCAGAGGAGCAGGAAAATGGAC
>JAHRHZ010000078.1:14616534-14634526 GCA_024137785.1 Ginglymostoma cirratum | reverse complement strand
TCCTCTATCCATCTTCTATCCGCCTCCCGCTTTCTCCCTATTATTTCAGAACTCTCTTCCCCTCCCCCATTTCTGATGAAGGGTCTAGGCCCGAAACGTCAAGCTTTCCTGCTCCTGTGATGCTGCTTGACCTGCTGTGTTCATCCAGCTCCACACCTTGTTATCTCGGATTCTCCAGCATCTGCAGTTCCTATTATCCCTCATTAGTAGGGATTATTATTAGTAGAGATAAACCTTCCCTGAACTGTCTCCGATGAAATTGTGTCTTTCCTTAAATAAAAAGATCAAAACTGCTCACAGTGCTCCAGATGTAGTCTCACTAATGCCTTCTACTGTTGCGGTAAGACTTCCGCACTCTTATACTCCAACCCTCTTGAAGTAAGGGCCAACATTCCATTAACCTTCCTCTTTATTTGCTGCACTTGTGTGCTAGATATCTGTGTTTCACGTACCAGTACCCCAAAGTCCCTTTGCATAGCAGTTTTCAGCAGTTTTTCTCCATTTAAATAATGCAGTTCTTTTGTTCTCTCTTCCAAAATGACAAACTTCATATTTTCCTACATTATGCTCCATTTGCTATCTTTTTTCCCACTTACTTAACCTAATAATATCTCTATAAATTGTTAGCATCCCTCTCTCAACCTACCTTTCCAGCTATTTTAGCGTTGTCTGTAAATTTGGCTACAGTACATTCATTTCCTTCCTCCAAGTCATTAATATATATTGTAAACAATTGTGATTCCAGCACTGATCCCTGTGGAACCCCATTGGTCACAGGCTACCAACTTGAAAGACAACCCTTTTACTGTTTCCTACCCATTAGCCAATTCTCCATCCATACCAATATATTATCACCAACACCATGGGCTCTTCTCTTTTGATTTAACCTTTTGTGAGGTACCTTGTTGAATGCTTTCTGGGAGTCCAAATACAACACATCTACTGGTTCCTCTGTATCCACTCTGGTTGAAACATCCTAGAAAATCATTCATAAATTAGTCAAACATGATCTCCCTTTCGTGAAACTATGCAGACACTGTTTGGTTAAATTATGCTTTTCCAAATGTTTTGCTATTACATGCTTAATAATTGATTCCAATACTTTTCCAACAATAAACGTTAAGCTAATTGGCCTATAGTTATTTACTTTTTGGTATCCATTATCTCAGTAGCTATCTTCTTTAGAATCTAGGATGCAAGCCATCAGGGCCAAGGGACTTATTTGCCTTTAGTCCCATTGGTTTGTCTAATACTACTTCTATAGTGATGATGGTGGTAGTTAATTCCTTCCCCATATACTTTACTATTAAAGAGATGTTTGAAGTATCTTCCATCTGACTGATGCACAATATTCTGTTTAACTCCTCTGCCATTTCCTCATTCCGCAATACTATCTCCCCAGATTCATTTTCTAACCACCGTTGGAGGTTCTTAATTTGCTTCTTTCCTCATCTCCATGCTCATTCCCTTCCTGTTTCAGTGTCCACCACCTCCTTTGTGCTTCCAAATGTTCCTTCAACATCTTCAATTTCAACTTCAGTTTTCAACTTTAACCTTTTTTGTTCTCACCTTCTACCTCCTGCTCAGCAGGAACAATGTTTTTCTCTTTGACGGAAAGGGTATTGATATCTTTAGAATGTGCAAGATGTTACAATGCAGAACACTAGGTGATCCAGGACAAAACAAAAAAAATTGAAGCTGATGGAATTGAAGTCACAGTTTGATGGAAGATATGGGGCTTAGAGGTGGTGCAAGAGTGGGTGGCCATGTTATTAATGCCACCTTTCTGTACCTGATCTCTCCCTGCCCCCTTTCTATTTGGCTCCCTCCCAGTTTTGGTTGACTCAATCCCTCCCCATCTTTACTCTTTGCTTTTGATCTCCCTTTTAAAATAGCTCCACAAAGGTTGATATCCCGTCCCCAAATCACCCTTTATTTACACATGCATAGTACATGACACTGACCCAGCTAGCACAGAGCTGACTCATGGAGTGAGTAGAACTCCTGACGCTCCTGTTCATATCTGTCAGCCAGGACTCCCTGATTTGACCAGGTTAACAGCCCCAATCAGGGAACTTATATTCTATGAAATCCACCTGACTGACCTTGTTCCAATTACTACACCTTTTTCGCCACTTTTAATTCCCAATCTCTCCCTAATTGCCAGCCCAATTATGTCTTCCCATTGTTCTCACGCTCTTGATCCTGGTTTCCTTCTGCCTTGTTTCTTCTTCCTGGACTCCCCACTCTCTCTTTCTCTCTCCCTCCCTCTCTCTCTGTCTTTTTTCCTATTCCTCAACTTTGCCTGCCTTCTCAATTTCTGGGATGTTTAGTGTTTTAAATTCAAACTTCCTGCTTACTACGCAATTGACCATAAACTGCAAGGCTCCCAGTATTCTCATGCCATGACAAAACAAAGTACACAAAAATTAATTTGCATCGAGAAAAGTTTTGTATTTAGCTCTCACTCCTAATTCTTTTGTTTTAAAACACCTTCAACATTATGCTGCAGCTTATGTCGGATGCTATGGGATAGCAGGATTTGACTTTTAGACCATCGTATATCAAACAATCCCAGATCAAGAACAGAACACACCATACGCAGATTATAGTTTCTTTTCTCTGCCTTAATAATATGCCTGAACCCACCATTGGACATGTGCGGAGAAGATTAACAAAGTGATAAATATATTTAAGAGGCACCTCTGAGTGCTTTCAGAGAGAGACAGAGGTAAGGGATTAAATTAAAAAGCAGGTAAAATGGGATTGCGATCAATCAAAACTGGTAGCACTGAATGCAAAGTTGAATTTTATTGCTGAAGAAAGTCCTGATCTTCTTCCATGATGCAAGAAGAGCAATTAGATCTTGATTTGAAAAGAATTCTTTTCCTTTATCGATCATAAAACAAAGAATTGTGGATGCTGGAAATCTGAAACAAAAAGAGAAATTGTTAAAGAAACTCAGTTTTTGGAGTTCTGAAGAAGGGTCACTGGACTCGAAATATTAACTCTGCTTTCTCTCCATAGACACTGCCATATCTCCAACAATTTCTGTTTTTCTTTTCTTTTGTCCACCATTTATTCAAGTCACAAAATTAATCAGCAATTTATTGATGGGTCAAATAGTAATTTACAAATTCTAGTGACTAGCCAATAAAAGACAGTTGTGGCTAGCAGAAAGATCAGCGAAGGAAAATCATTTTACCTCTAACTGATGCTCTCAACTCTTTATTTGAAGTATGTCGTCTGTGGATTGGAATCTTTTGGAGAGTCAGTTAGTAGGCTGGTTTTCTATGGCTTCAGGAATGGCAAGCATTAGGTCTGTGCAGCCACTAGAAGTGTAACATTTGCTCACTTTATGTTACAATGATAGTGGCAGTAGTACCACATTCCTATTACCGATAAAACTCTTTAACAGTATGAAACTCTCTGCGGATATTGCAGGGAGACTGGACTCTTGAAAGCTCACATTAATTCTTAACCCTGCTTGACGAAAAACAAGCAAGTGTTTTAAGTGTTCTGCTGGTTCTTCTGATGTTCAATCAGTTCTAAAGTTAAAATTTAAAAACTTTGCTCTAATCTGTTACCTTGTGTTGTTTTCATGCTTCCTATTAGACATAAATCTTCTAATAAGTGATTACCTCATGTGAAAGTGGTATAATATAAAGTTGGTAAGTATTAAGAATGTAATGCAAGATTTCATTAGTAATAAACTTGATATTATGGCAGTATTTAATTCAGGTTTTGAGCCTTTGTTGCTCGTAGGCTTACAGTCAATGTTACTCAAGATTTTTTTAAACTCTTCTTGCAGTATTTGGGTATTTCTTGTTGAATGATCTTTATTAACTTCCTTCTTTCTCTTTGACAATAAACTAACATTGTCCATCTTTGCACTAATATTCTCCGTCATCCAGTCTAATCCAGTTGGGTATTTTGACCCAGCTCTGATAGTAAAATTGACATCAAGCTGTTGGAAAGCTCTGATGAAGTGTAACTTTGTTTATTGTTGTGTTTATTTTTATGTAAAGCAATTGAAATTATTCGTCTCCACTTTTCACAACATTTTGTTCCAAAAAAAAAAGAGACATGGGTTGATATAAATTGCATAAATACCCAGGAAGGTTGAAATGTACGTATTTTAGCAAAGTGTCACGTTTCTCTCTGCAAAGCCTAACCCCTTTTATCAGCCCACATTTACCTCATTTACTACCTACCAGACCCTTATGGTACTGTCGTGGGGTGCCTTATAAAACTTTTCACTGTATTTTTCATGTAAAAGTACACATGATAATAAATTTCTATTCTATTCTATTCTCTCATCTGATGCTGGCCCAATTCTGGCACTTGCCGCAGTCAGGAGTACTCACTATTACCAGGATCTGGTCTGCCAGACCCATCTTTAAAAGGCTGTTCTGCACCCAGTCAAGTACTGTCAGTCTGGAGCTCCCCTGCACAGTTCATGACATTAGCTCTGTTTATGGCAGATGAAGGGAAATTGGTGCTTCTACTTTGGGCAGTGCAGGGGAGGGATAACCTCTTTGCCCAGGGCCATCAGAGCAGGCCGTAATATCACACCTTGTCAGCTTGGTCTGAGATTGCCAACAGGGGTCAGTGCATTGTCAGCCATCTGAAGAAACACCCAACTGATTAGGATGGAGATCAGTGACCTTCTGCACAGTGCCATAGTAAGTGCCACCATCTTTTGTGCGCAAACCCACACTCACTCAATCTCTGCTATGGCACACACCTCCCAGCAAGGCTCATGCTTTACTTTCTCACTATTGCATGCAACATCTTCCTCCATTTGTTCCTATGCACCCAATTCCCCCACGTCTCCAGCCCTGCATGGCCTCTGTGCTGTGTACTCACTCAGTCCGGACGCCTCACCATCCGCACGAGCACTAACACTCATGACATCTATTTCCATCTGCTCAATCTCTCAACTTCTCACATTTCCAGGAGAAAACAGCCGCAATAAGGCCGAAATAGGTGGTGATTTGTCTGAGTTTGTCTCCTCAGCCCCTAAGAGGATCCTGACCCTGACCACCCTGAATAACTGTGCCCAAACCCCTGGACTGATATCAGGGGCTGTTCTTGACTTACTGCACTAGAAGTCTCTGAGTGAAGTGATGGGGTTTTGGCTTGAATGACAACTACGTACTTTAAACTTTGAGACATGGCCATTGCTTGAAGAGCATACAATCTGTTTAGCACACACAGTGCAGGTGTGAGATTGACATAACTCAGTGCTGTGCAGCAACATGTCCACCTCCTTGATTGCTGACAACACTAACAAGTTCACACGCTATGTGTTTGCACTGAAGGGCAGGTTAGGCCAGAAGTACTATCCACTGATAACTCTGGCTGAGAGGTCAAAGCTCTAAACAACAAGGCAAAGCAAGCGTCAAGTGAGTGAGCAGTAAGAAAGCAAGTTAGCAACGCTGCGGTGCAGCCTGTGATCTGATTGGTGAGCTAGGTACCTACCTCAGCATACAAATTGTTCTTTCCGCAACATTTCAATGGTAGTTGCAGGCGCACTCCAAAGTGCACCCGTTTTCTCTACGCTGACTGGAGATGTGCCATGCTGATGCAGTGAGGGTGGCACATGTTAAATGCCAATGTCTGTAGATGTGAAGCGTGTGTGGGCCCGCTGTGCATGCAGCATGCCCTGACACATTGGTGTTGGGTGTCCAAAATGGTGGTCCAGAGATACAAGCGGCAAGCTGGAGTTACCATGTCCCCAATCAGACGGTCTAGGTGTCCAGATTCTATAGGCAGGCGGTAGAATTAGAGAGTGTGGAACAATGAGGTAAGACTAATTAATAATTAGGATGTTGAGGGAAGATAAAAACCTCATTAATAGGCTCACTAATGAGAATCTCATCTTGACATCCGAAGCTTAATTGGAAATGTAATTTGTTGCTCCCGTTGTCGAGAAAAGCCTCACTCAGCGACTTGCCTGATTCTCCCAAATGTCTCTCTGTAGCTCACATCTTTCAGGGCCTGAGAAGATTTCACCTAGAGTTCCTGCTGCTACAAGAAGCCGTTTGTGAGTGCAGTGGCTAAAACTGTCTCCAAGATCAGGACATTGCTCCAGAACAGATTTTCTTTCAGCCCATAGAGATAATCAATTCAAAGAGGACAGTTTGAAATTCTGTCAAGTGATTTTCATGATGGCCATTTATAAGACACATTAAATCCAGGTGTTATTTTTACTTACCAATAAAAGTACCTCACATAAACACTTTAAGAATTAAGGAATTTTGAGGTGCAATTGAGCTAGTAGCCATGAAACATATTTTGGAACAACTTGAGTCCAGTTTATATTCTGCACTTTGTGTACTTCCTGAAAAAGTTAAACTTCAAACCCCAATGTCAAACAAAAAACATTAAGTCATACATCATTCCACTTCTCCTTAAGGTTCTTGGATATATGTAACTTAAGATGCAATTACAATTTAGCTTATTTTTGTGTGGCAGTAATTATCTCAATAATTATAAATATCACACGAGAGGTTTTATATTTCATGCAGATATATTGTAGAAATAGTGTTGGATAGAATGGTATCCCGCATGCTATGTTTGGCAAAAGGCTGCCTTAAAAATCTTAGTTCAATTGACAAGCTGTTTTAAATTGGTCAGGTTTGGTAATTACCCAATCTTCCCAATTGAAACTATAGGGTATTTATAGATTTTTATTTATTCACAATGTAATTGTAATTATCAATGGTTGACTTTGAAGTACGAATATCAGAATAGTGAAGTACAGTGGAACACAATCCATTTCCTTGCTGTATATTTCATGTTTCCAGTCATCTAAAAGAGTCTAACTATAATGCTCACTTTGGCTGAACATAGCTGAGATAAATCTTAAACAATCTGAAATTGTGTAGACTTGAACTAATTGAATTATTTTCTTTTTCTATTGCTCAAGCATTAACCTAATTTAGTTTTGATGCCTGTCCTCTGCTCATGAAAAAAGCCAGACCTAGCCCTGCACAACATCACTAAAAACATTTTTTTTCACATCTTGTATAGCAGAACTGCTTCCTTTGTAGGTACAATTAAACTGGAAATATAAACCTCTCCGAGAGTTCCTCCAACAAAGCAGGTACAGTATTTCTGTTTGAAACATTTATGGCTCCTTCTTTAATCCAGTTCCCACTGACTCCTTGGAGATTTCTATTCACAGCTTCATTATTCATTCATGGTAGGGACAAACCTTTTCTATGCTCCCTTGTTTTAACTAAATGTGGTTCTTTTAAAATCCTGGAAGCCCTAACTGGGATATATTCGTTCCACCTTCTTTTCATTCACATCCTGTGAAATTGCAAGTCTATTATTTGGTTGAAGAGTTGATTAAGACTCAAGTGGTTTGGCAACAGCATATTGCCCCTTCATTGATCAACACAAATGGGTGATATCCATGCTCAGAAGAGCAAAGCTGCCCTTAGACTTTTCACATACCCTGTGTCAATTTGGTAATCTGACCAATCACATACTAAATATCCAGATCAACAACATTGTTGATAAGATAAAGTTTTTTCTAGTGGATGCTTTGACTAAGCGAGGAGGTGACAGAATGCAGCATGTGAGCACCAGGTGATCGTAAGACCATATGACATGGGAGTAGAAGCAGGCCATTCAGCCCATTGAGTCTGCTCCACCATTCAATGGGATCATGGCTGATCTGATAATCCTCTACCTCCCCTCATTAGGCAATCTCCATACACTAGGATCAACCTGGAGATCCTTCACTGGACTGCCTCCAATGGCAGTACAACTTCCTTTTATATAAGGCGGCCAAAACAGTTTGCAGTATTCCAGCAGTGTCTAATTGGTGCCAATTGTTTTAATAAGATTAACCTATTTTGATACTCCATTCCCTTTGAAATAGAGGCCAATAATCCATTTGCCTTCACTATTACCTGCTGAACTTGGATGTTAGCTTTTTTGTGATTCATAGACAAAAATTCCCAAATTCCTCTGCAGTGCAGCTTTCTTAAAATTTTCTCCATTTAAATACTATTCAGCTCCTGTATTCAGAATGTTTTCTCACCCATTGTGCTTCATACATTATCTTCCTGCTGAGATTAAGACAGGCAGGAGTTTAATTCCAAGGGAATTCTCTTAAACTTTATAAATTGCTCTCATTAAAGTTGTGCAAGAGAACTGTGACCTATTCTGGGTAACATACTGTGGGAAGGTCTTAAAGACAGTACAGAAGAAATTTGTCAGAATTATACCAGTGACTTCAGTTTCATGGAGGGCCTTGACAGGCTAGGATTATTTACTTTGGAACAGATCAAGCTAAGGGAGGTTTGAAAGCACTGTTCAACATGATTTGGAGTTTTGATCAGGTAAATAAAGAGAAACTGTACCCATTTGCAGGCAGATCTATAAGCAAAGGACAGAGATGTTTGGCAAGCGGCAAAAGAAGCAAATGGAAAATTAAGAAAAATGTCATTGCACAGTGAGTGGTGATGATCTGAAATATACTGCCTGAAAGTATGGGATAAGCTGATTCAATTGTAATTTCCAAACAGAGATTGGAAAGGTTCCTGAAAAGGAAACATTTAACATATGTAGGCACGGAGCTAGATGATTAGATATCTCTATGAAAGAACAATGCAATCTGAGCTGTAAATCACTCACTCTCTGCGGGTATGATCCAATAGCTGCCTGTTTTTTCCTCCGGTGTTCACTTCTAACAGTTAAGCCATGGACTTCTATGAAATTGGTCCGCACTTATGGGTAAAGGATAACAGTAGTTTATCATTGCCTTCTAAAGGATTTCTGACCAGGAGTCTCTCCTATTCTTGTTGCTTACCATCAGGCATATTGGAATGATATCCAGGCTAACAATCAATCTGTTTAGCTGCATTATGAATGCACTTCCATGGACAGCAAGTCCTAGCATGGGACTTGAACCTGGAGCTACTGATTCCAGAAGTAAAGCCACTCGACCTCTATGAACCCATAATAGTATGAAACCATTAATAAATTCAGATGATGAAGACTGCAAGTATGATTCCCCAATTTACTCTTTGGGATTTCAATGGTGTATAAAGTGGGCAGTGATCCAAAGAGTCAGGACTGAATTCTACCAGAAGTCAGCTAAGTATCAGTTTTGGCAAGATTCAAAGAGGCTTCCTTTCCATGAGACCTAGCAAGATTGCTCACTCCATTTTTTTTTCATTTTGCCTCGATAGCTATGCACTAAGCCTCTATGTTGCCTCACACATATCTTCCCTCTCTTCACATGAAGTCTCACCAACGCTCAGGTCTTCTGGAATCCCTGGTGCCTAGTGCCATCTAGAAGCCCAGCCATGCACCTGGTAACACACTTCCAGCTCGGGATTACCCTTCGCCATGCAGAAAATGGGAGGAGAATTAAAAGCAAATGCTCTTAGGGGACAGAGACAACACAATTGACACTCCTTTGCAAATAAACACGCAGACACAAGCGTTACCTTTCCTTAGCTTCCTGTCTAAGGCAATAATACTATTTCCAGCTCTGATGAAGAGTCATCGAGACTCAAAACATTAGCTTGCTCCCTCTCCATGGATGCTGCCTGACCCGCTGTGGTCTCCAGCATTTGTTGCTTTCACTACTATTTCCCCAGTGCCCAGTGTAGAATCATATCCTTTCATTGTTCCTTGTGGGACTAAAGAGTATGAGGGAGAAAGCAGAAACAGTGTATAGAGTTGGATGATCAACTGGGATCAAATTGATTTAGGGAATATGTCATACTGGGAAGGCTTCAGACCAGTGAAAAAATTCACTTTTATTCAGCAACAGAGAAATCAAAGAAAAAAATCAAACAGCAAAATCCGGTTTGGCTCTGAGAACAAACAGGGTCTGCTTGCCTTTCGAGCAGCAACAGTCAGAGGGAACACTACACCCAGCTGTCAACTATGAGAGATACCAAGGTGTACGATTGCAGCAAGACATCTCAGCTCCTGTACTTGAATCCTGTCACTATGAAGGCCAACATAACACTAGCCTTCTTCACCGCCTGTTGCACCTGCTTGCTTACTTTCAGCAAGGACACCCAGGTCTCATTTTACCTTCCCCTTCCCTTGTCTATCACAATCAAAAAATTATCTGCCTTCTTGTTTTTGCTACCAAAGTGGATAATTCCACATTATTCTTCATCTGCTATGCATTTACCCACTCACTCAACTCATCCAAATGACAGTAGACCATCTCTGAATCCTGCTCACACTTCATCATCCCACCCAGTATCACCTGCAAATTTGCAGAAATCACATTTAGTTCCCTCATCTAAATCATTAATTGTTAGAACCCTCACTGATTTTTCATTGTTTTGTACTTTCATTCTTTTATCAATTTTGGTTTGGAATTCCGAACTGGGAATAATGAGCTGGAAAAGACTTGTGGACTTCATCACAGCTTGTGGTAAAAGGAAAAGAACAGTCCAAACAAGCTTTGTTTATTTGTGAGGCCAGTCCTGGAGGTTAATTGCAGACTGAATCTTGATTAAAGAGGCTCAAAATGATACAGCAACCTCAGGAAGAGAATTGTGTTTAAGCAGACAGCAGAAGTTGGCTGTTAAGCTGGTCGGTACCTGGGAATTGGTTCCAACAAGTCTGGAAGAAACTGTATGTTCAAGCAGATGACAGTTGTTGAATGGTAATTGGAGCCTCAGGAAGAGACAATCAGTCTATCAGGATGTAACTAGAAATTTTTGAACTGTGATTTCAGAGGAGACTGGCTGCTCTCAAGACAGCTTGAAGATTTGAAAGCTTTCTGCCAAATCTTCCCCAGAAACCTAAAGAATAGAAAGCTGAGTTGGAAGTCATACAGCCTACAACTGAGTGAATTGAGAAGGTGACCCTCATTGCTGGTTCCATAAAAGCAACTAAGCAAGTTCATATCAAGCCTGTGTAACAACATATAATGAAAGCCATTTAAGTAATCCAGCCAGTTTTATTATTTTCTTTTATTTATCGCTTAAGTGTAATTGTTTGTCAGTCTGTCTTTTGTATGAATGGGGGCTGAAAAACAATGTTGCAGATTTAAAGAACAGACAAAAATCACCTCACTAAGTTGTTCAATTTTCTCTCTGCTAAGGTTATTGGGTATTGAATAAATAGTTTAGTCATGGGTGGCACGGTGGCTCAGTCGTTAGCAATACTGCCTCACAGTGCCAGGGACCGAGGTTGGACCCCAGCCTCGGGCAACTGTATGTGTGAAGTTTACGCTTTCTCCCAATGTCTAGGTAAGTTTCTTCCCACAGTCCAAAGATGTACAGGTTAGGTGGATTGGCCATAGTAAATTGGCCCATAGTGTCCAGGGATGTATAGACTAGTTGGATTAGCCATGGGAAATGCAGGGTTACGGGTCGGAGGGTGGGATTCTCCTCGGAGGGGTGGTGTAGACTTGAAGGGCTGAATGGCCTGCTTCCGCACCATAGCGATTCTATCACAGAGTTATACAGCAAGGAAACAGACCCTTCAGTCCAAGCAGAACATAATCCCAAACTATGTAAGATACGAAACAGCTGTCTGGGCATTAATTATTCACAACATCTGGGATTAGTTATTCAAACATCTGGTTAAGAACTAATGGAGGTCTTTGATGTTTTAAATTTACTCCATTGTGAATACAGAGGTAGGAAAGCTTATTTGATGCTGCTGCCTGTCTCTAAGTTGTAACATAACTGGGGGCTTTTTCTGGATCATGGAGTGCAGAAATCATAGGTCTGAAATTGGATTTTGGTACTAACAGTGGGTAATCAGGCGCAAGATTCATTTACACTGAAGATGGCACTAGAAATTATTACTGAGTTTTTGAAATTATCAGAAGTTACCCTGGTACAATTACAGGGCACAGCTAAACTTAACCGAGCATAGTTAGGCAGCAGGCTGGAAATAAAGATGCCAGAGCAAGCTAAGATGGTAGACATTATAGGTATAGTGGTGAAGCATTGGGTTTAAGGGAAATAGAGAGACCAGGTGGAACAGGCAAATCTTGGAAACTTCACTGAATGTTGAGTTGCAGTTCATAGAAATAGAAATGAGAAAATTGGAAGTAGGATTCCAAAGGGAGGATAAAGACCAAGAAAGGGCATTTCAAAAAGAGTTAGGACTTAAAAAATGGAATTCCAAAGGGAAGAAAAAAAGAGAGAAATAGAGGAAAGAGAGAGAGAATGGGAATTGCAACTAAAAATGATGGAGCTTCAGTGAAATAAGTCAGAGGATTGGGAAAATGTGGAAGAGGATCTTTCGAGTCATAACCCACAATCCAGTCAGGAGATGTTTAAGGTAGCGTAGGCTTTGCCAAGAGAAGAATGTGGAAGAGAAGGATTTGGAAAAATTTTTCATGTCATTGTAAAATATAGCAACACAAATGAGATGGCCAAGAGCAGATTGGACCTTGCACTTGCAAAGTCAATCAACTGGTAAAGAACAAGAGATCAATGCATCCCTTCAGAAGAATATTCTAGGGATTATGCCATGATGAAAAGGATTGTTCTAAATGCATCTGAGTTGATCCAGGAAGCATACAGGCAGAAGTTTAGGAACTTACACAAACAGCCTGGACAACCTAATACTGAGTTTGAAAGAGTTAAACAAACTAATTTTGATAGGTGGATAAGAGCATTAGAGGCTGAGAATACTTGACAATGCTGTCAGAGAAATTATTCTTTTAGAAGAATTTAAAACTTCGTCATCTCCCATAATCAGAATTTGCGTAGAAGACTTAAGGATAGCAACAGCACCGCCAGCAGCTATAATGGCTGATAATTTTCTGAACTGATTCATAAACGTTTCTTCCAACAACCCCAGGAACTTGAGAAAAATAAAATGTGGGACAGTGAATGGAGGGCAGGGAGCCAGAATAGAGAACGGACAGTAGGGAATGCCCCAAGAACTCAGATTAAGAAGGAAATTGCTGCAGGTAGAGGTGCGGTTTGGAAGTTTTAATGTTTCTTTTGTCATAGGTTTAGCCATGTGCATTCGAAATGTTGTAAGTTGCCAGGTAGATCCATGGGACTTATAGGAGTTAGTAAAACAGAGTTGAAGAAGGGAACACATAATGATCATATCACAGACCAGGTTGTGGCTCTCACTAAAACAAAGAAGGTTGGAAGTGATTTCTGTCCAGAGTAAAAGAGGTTGTAAGATGGATGAGATTCACACAGAATTTTTGTCAAAAGGAATGGTGACTCCTTTTTCTTCAGGTGAGGTAGCTAAACCCATACCCATTCTAAGAGACATGGGAGAAACGCAATCACTTTTACTGGAGAAAGAACAATTTTCACCCAGGGAGTTCAGTGGGAGCTAAAGTTTTAATAAATGTGATTGGTGAAGAATATATTTCAGTTCCATTATATAAAGTACAACTAGAAAGTGATTTGTTATCGGCAGACTTGTTGGAGTTATGAAAATATTACCTGTGGAAGGTGTAGATTTGTCTTTGGATAATGATTTAGCAGGACGAAAAGTAGTAACTTCACCAATAATTAAAGAATGCCCAAGAAACAGAACAATGACAGGAACAGGTTCCTGGTATCTTTCCTTCTTGTGTGTTAACCAAGGCAATGGTTAACCAAAATTCATCAATAAAGGTTGATGCGACACCACAAGCAAGTGAAGGGATAGCTGAAACTTTCCGGAAAGGTAAAGATAATCCATCTGGATTATTTAATAGGACATCTCCAATTACAGCACAAGAAGCAGATCCTGAGTTAAATAAATTATCATGGTCAACTCAAACTGAGGTAGAGGCCGAAGGAGTTGCCAAGTGCTATTATCTTCAGAGTGGAGCATTGATGAAGAAGGAGAGACCCTCTCAGAGACCCGCAGATGAAGAATATTCAATTGTACATTGTCATGATAGCGCCTCGCTATCGTAGGTAAATATTGTGAATAATAGCATGTGAAATTCCCATGGCAGGGCATGTCAGGATTTGGAAACCTCAGGTGTCAGTAAACAAGTATTTTAATTGTCCAGAATTGCATAATGATAGGTGCAGTTTTGTTAAACGTGTCATACTTGCCAAGTTGTAGGTAAACCTCAATAGGTGGTTAGACCAGCAGCCCTGATTCTTATACCGGTTTGTGAGGAACCAGTCAGTCGTGTACTCATGGATTTTGTAGGAACGTTACCTAAAACAAAAGCCAGAAATGAACAGATTGTTGTCATTACAGATATCACTATACTGTTTCCAGAAGCTACTTCCTTGAGACCAATCAGAGCTAAAGCAATGGTAAAACTTACAGTTTTTCATTCATCGTGATCCACTAATGGAAGTATAGTCTCATCAAGGAACAAACATTATATCAAAAGTTTTTCAACATATCATCAGTATTTGAAGGTTTAAACAATTGAAATCAACTACATACCATCTGCAGACCCAAGATGCCAAGGAGAGGTATCACCAAACTCACAAAACAATGATCAAAGTCTATTGTTATGAGTGTCCAGAGGATTGGGACGAAGGATGAGATTTTCTCTAATTTGTAACCAGAGATTCTCCAAACGAATCTATGGGCTTCAGCCCATTTTAATTAGTTTATGGCCATGAAATAAGAGGACCATTAAAACAGAATAGAGATAAATTGCTAAGCCAGAAACATAAATCTTCAATGTTACAGTATGTGTCCATGTTTCTGAAAGAGTTAACAGGAGCATGTAGAGTTGCACAGGATCATCTAAAAACTTCCCAAAACTAGATGAAAGAGTGGGAAGATAAATCTGTGACAAATAGAAATTTTAAACCAGGAGATGAAGTTTTGGTACTGTTGCTTTTACAATGTGAGCCATTAAAAACAAAGTTCAGTAGTCCTTACAATGTAATTAGAAGGCTTATTCAAGTAATATATTTAATTGACACTCCTGATCAATGGAAAAAGAATGATATTGCCATGTGAATGTTTAAGACAGTACTCTCATAGAGTAGACAATGAGAATGTATGGGTGCATCCAGTTGTAAGTGTAGTAGTCAACAAAGATAAAAGTCAAAGAAGTTTGGACAATTCCCGAAGTGAACTTCCCACTATTAGATTGAAAAATTTGGTGATATTAGAGAATTCAGACACTGTATTTTCATCCCGAAGAATGGTGAACAGAGAGAGATGCAGTGAGATTGTTCAGAAAATACAAAGAAGTTTGCAAAGAAACACTTCGATGTACCACATTAACCAAACATGACGTGGATGCAGGTAAGTTAGACCCGATAAAACAAATTCATATTGGTTAAACCCAGAGAAACAGGCCAAAGTTGCAAAGGAAATTCAATACCTGTTGCATAAACAATTGATCGACCCAAGTGAGAGTAATTGGAGCTCTCCTGTAATATTGGTCCCAAACAAGACAGTTCAATTAGATTATGTGTAGACTATAGAAAAGGGAATGCAGTCACAAAGACGGCTTCATACCTATTCTCAGACTAGAAGATTACTTTGATAGGGTTGATCGTGCATCATTCTTAACTAAAATTGATTTGTTAAAAGGATATTGGCAAGTACCACTGCCAGTGAGAGTTAAGGAAATTTCAACATTTGTCTCACCGAATGGATTGTACCAATGTCGAGTTATGCTATTTAGATTTAAGTGTGCACCAGGCACATTTCAATGATTATAGCTAAAGTGCCAAGATGTGTTGTTTACTTGGATAACATTGTAGTATATAGAACTACATGGAAGGAACATATTAACAGTTAGAAAACTTGTTTATACAGTTACATTCTACAAGATAGCAAGGACTGCAGATGCTGAAAGTCGGAGTTGATAAAATGTGGAACTGGAGCAGCACAGCAGGCCAGTCCTGATGAGGGGTCCCAACCCGGACGTTGACTTGCCTGCTCCTCAGATGCTGACTGCCCTGCTGTGCTTCTCCAGCTCCACAATTTATCAACTCTATACAGTGACACTCAAGAGGTTTGATGTTACATATAGCAAAAAGTGAATTTGCCGAAGCCAAGATGATGTACTTGAGACATATTATGGATAAGGAGAGGCGTCACCTAATATGGCAAAAAGTAAAAGCTATAATTGATTTTCCAACTCCCAAAGCAAAAACAGGAGAAAATGACGTTCTTTGGAATGTGTGGTGTTTAGCAAAAACTTGCACCTAATTTTAGAACAGTAGCCATGCCTTTGGTAAATTACATACACAAATGAAGATATTATGGTCTACAGAATGACAGGCCGCCTTTGACAAGCTAAAAGCAATTTTTAATGAATTAACTTGAATGAACTGCGCCTAACAAACCATTTAAATTAGCAATGGACGCTAGTGACTTTGGAATTGAAGCAGTCCTCTAACAGGGCACTGAGGCTGGAACTGAGAACCCTGTGGCTTATTTTACAAAGAAATTGAGCAGACATCAACAGAAGTACTCCACAATTGAAAAATAAGCATTGGTGGTGTTAACAGCTCATCAACACTTCAAAGTTTATATTCGAAGTGGACACTTTGAAACTGTCATTTTTATGGTCCATAATCCCTTGAGATTTGTAAATGGTTTCAAAACTAAAATCCCAAGGCTGTTCAGATGGAGCTTAGATTTGTCACCATTTAACATAAAAATTGTAAATATTTCCAGGAAAGATAATGTAATTGCTGATGCCTTATCCCAAATGTAAAACTGTCATAAATTTAAGAACTTGACCAAGAAAGTTGAATCGTGAATAAGAACCTGGTGGGAGGAAGAACAAATGACTGTGAGTTTTGAGGTTAGTTTGTCAATTAAGTGTTGCTAACCTTGTTAAGGAATGCACTTTTTTTAAAAATGATGTTTCATATCTTAAGGGTAGAGGCAAGTTAGAACCCTCAACGATTTTTCATTTCCTTTTTATTCTTTTATCAATTTTAGTTTGGATTTGTGAACTGGCAATTGTAAACTGAAAATGACTTGTGGATTTTGGGATATCTTGTGGCAAAAGGGAAGGAACAAACCAAATGAGCTGTATTTGTTTGACAGGCCAGGTTTGAAGGCGAATTGCAGATTGATTCTGGATTGAAGAGACTCAAAAAGACACAGTCACCCCAGGAGGAACATTGTGTTTAAACAGATAGCAGAAGTTGGCTAGTAACAAAGTCAGTTCTGAGAATTAGTTCCTACAAGTCTGGAAGAAACCCTATGTTCAAGCAGATGGCAATCGTTGAATGATAATTGAAACCTTAGGAAGAGATGATTGGTCTATTGGGGGGGGAACCAGAAACAAAGTTGCTTTTACACTTCAGAAAAAACAGGTTTGGCTGCTGCCAACATAGCATGAAGGTTGAAATCTCTCTGCCTGATTTCCCACAACAGTTTTCGGAATCTTAAAGAGTAGAAAGCTTAGTTAAAAGTATAACTAACTATACCGGAGTGATCTGGGAAGGTGACCCTATTGGCGGTTCGAGAAAAGTAACTAAGGTATCCATATCTGTGCCTGTGAAACAGCACATCATGAAAGCCACTTCAGTAATCTGGACAGTTGTTATTATTTTATTTATCACTTAATTGTGTCTGTTGTCTGTCTGTCTTTTGTCTGAATGGGAGCTGAAAGAAAATATTTTGGATTTATAGCATAGACATTAAGCAGCTTACCTTGTCACTTAGTTTTCCTCTGTTGAAGTTAGTGTGTACTTAATAAAAAGTTAAGATTTTTGTTTAAGGTGCAAAACCATTGTCTAATTAATTATGTATGAAGTCTGGGATTGGTTATTCAAAAGATAAAAGGTACTGCAGATGCTGGAGAATCCGAGATAACAAGGTGTGGAGCTGGATGAACACAGCAGGCCAAGCAGCATCATAGGAGCAGGAAAGCTTGACATTTCGGGCCTAAACCCTTCTTCAGAAATGGGGGAGGGGAAGAGGGTTCTGAAATAAATAGGGAGAGAGGGGGAGGCGGATAGAAGATGCATAGAGGAGAGGATAGGTGGAGAGGAGGCAGACAAGTCAAAGAGGCGGGGATGGAGCCAGTAAAGGTGAGTGTAGGTGGGGAGGTAGGGAGGGGATAGGTCAGTCC
>JAHRHZ010000078.1:14606031-14616134 GCA_024137785.1 Ginglymostoma cirratum | reverse complement strand
GGACTGACCTATCCCCTCCCTACCTCCCCACCTACACTCACCTTTACCGGCTCCATCCCCGCCTCTTTGACTTGTCTGCCTCCTCTCCACCTATCTTCTCCTCTATCCATCTTCTATCCGCCTCCCCCTCTCTCCCTATTTATTTCAGAACCCTCTTCCCCTCCCCCATTTCTGATGAAGGGTCTAGGCCCGAAACGTCAAGCTTTCCTGATCCTATGATGCTGCTTGGCCTGCTTTGTTCATCCAGCTGCACACCTTGTTATCTTGGTTATTCAAAAGTATGGTTAGACTGGATTGACTATTGAGGATTTTCCATGGTTTATTTTTACTGTGTTGTGAATACAGAGGTGGAAAGGCTAATTTTGTTCAAATGTCTGTCTCTGTATAGGTAGTGAATAGCTAGGGTCCGAGCATAAATCCCTGCGGTACCTCTTTAGTCACTAGCTGCCACGTGGATAAAGACCCATTTATTCCTACACTTTGTTTCCAGCCTATCAACTGGTTCTGTATCCATGTCAATACACTACCCCCAATCCCGTACACTTTGATTTCACCTACTAATCTCTTCTGCTGGATCTTATCAAAAGCTTTCTGAAAGTCCAAGTAAACCACAGCCAATGGCTTCTCCTAATCAACTCTGCTAGTTACATCCTCAAAAAATTGAAGCGATTTATCAAGCACGATTTCCCTTTCTTAAATCCAGACTGACTCTGTCCAATTGTGGAATTGTTTTCCAAGTGCTCTGCTATTAAATCTTTTATAATAGACTCCTGCATTTTCCCAACAACTGATGTCAAGCCAGTTACAATTCTTTGTTTTCTCTCTATAGTCTTTTTTAAATAGTGGTATTTCATTAGCTACCCTCCAATCCATTGAAACTATTCCAGAGTCTATAGAATCTGGACTGTATTGTAAGGCTTCCCCAGACCAATCGAAGTATCAGAATCTCTTTTTCAACTGCTCCACCATGGCCCTGTTGGGATTGCATTGTATCCAAGCTCAGCGTCAGTCAAGGGGTTGTTTAGATGAGCCATCAGCCATGGTCAGAGAGGGTAAGCAATGGGTGACCAACAGACAGGATAAAGCAGTTCAGTACGGAAATGCTAGAGTTACTCAGGTCTGGCTGCATCTGTGCACAGAGAGAGATAGAGAAAAACACTAAACATTCAGGACTGTTACCTTTATCAGAAGTCCTGTCTCCACAGATGCTGCCAGACCTGCTGAGTAATTGTGACATATTTAGTTTTAATTTCACAGCAAGCATTGTGTTTCTTTAAAGTCACAAAGTCAACTTCCCGAGCAACATTTTCATTTTAAGAATAATCATCTCGGTTGAGGACCAATAACAAAGATCGCTTCTAGGGGGATCAAGGTGTCCCCCCTGCCCTCGCTGAGGCTGTGTTTACGCCACGGGAACTTCTGGGTGTTGCTGTACCTGACCTGAGACCATATGTGATGCCACCACCTAGAGGTCAAAATGAAATGTATTCCAATCCCAGTATTCAGTTGGTTCCTTCATTCTGACATTACCCAAATCTCACAGGAAAGAAATAAAACAGCATTTCTTTGATCATTAACCGAGAGGCTGATAATAAAACACATCAAAGATGCTAGCAATTTAAAGTCGAGTCCTCAAGACAAGAGGCTGAAGGGCACATCAAGTGGAATGCATCACTTGTGTACAACCAAGATCGCAGAGTTTAGGAATCTGTTTGATCTAATGATGCGTCTTTTGACATTTAAGACTGCTAACAGTATTGTAGTGTGTCATGGAATACTTGCCAAGTTTGTGACAGGTAAGATGGATGATTTTCACCTAGACCAGTGATTAAAGATAAGTGGTATGAATTATACCTATTTTTAACCACTAACCAGATGAATCGATCAAATATAAGATTGCTACAACCAAAAACACAGATTTTAATGGGTCACATCTGAAAGACTAGGCCTTAGTTCTGTCTTCATGTCTGTAGGCACTGGCTTGAAATGTTCTCAGACTGCTCGTGATGTAAAATAACACCTGAAACAAAAAAGACTCCAATAGGTTTATGAATCTTGGTGATTTTAATCTTACACAGAATCACAAAGTCACAGAATGCTTACAGCACAGAAGGAGGCCATTGGGCATGTTGTGACTGTGCTAAGTCCCTGCAAGAACTTTTACTCATAACCTTGCCATTTCTTTTCCTTTCAGATAAGTGTCCAATTCTCTTTTAAAAGTCTTGATTGAAACTGTTTCTATTGCACAGCAACACACTCCAGATCTTAACTGTGAAAAGTATGTTTTTCCACACGTGGCCATTGCTTTTTTTGTCTTAATCACCTTAAATTGGTATCCTCTGGTTGTGAATATTATCAGCAATGGAAATGGTTTCTCACTGTCTACGTTGTCCAGATCCTTTATAGTTACTAATGTCACCATGTCATTGCTGAAGATGGTAACATGTTATGACTAATTGTTTCAGTAATTTATCCTTTGTGTCTTCAGTAGATTTTTGGACCATGCTGCTCTATGTCAATAAATCAAAGATTGGCAAAACTATAATTTCATGCTGTAGATCTAACAGGCTGATACTTTGGTGATCTTGAGGGTATTTTGTTTTAGTTGGAGCGCATATATTAAAGCAATTGTTATCAGCCTCATTAGCTCCACATATTGCCTCATTATTACACATCTTTTTATCCTATCACCCCACGGAAGGAAACTACATGACAGGAATTCCCGACATGAAATTCAAAGTGGGTACCTGGTGACTCCTACTCACAGCTTCAGACTGCCATCTCAGACACCCAGCAACAATGTCTCAGCCACTTTTACTCTATTTTCATGGTTGATAGCATTCAACACCTACCATCCTTTGAAGAGGCTCATGGCACATCTCTGATCTATCCACAGTACATTACTTCAGGGTTCACCGGCTCTCTTTGGGGTGCTCTCCCTTAGTGCTCACTCACCTTCAGCCTACCTGAATACTCACAGCATCCCTGCCTTGCCTTTTTGCACTTTGACCCCCACCATCCCGAAGGAAGTTACCAGAATCACAATACTTCTGTCTTCGCATGCCACTTAGCACAGATACAAAGCCAAGAAACTTGTCATGGTTTCAGTAGTCTTCAGTCAAGTCAGGAAGACAGCTTTTAGTTAGGGAGGCTCAGTACAGTGCAGCCTCCAATATCATTCCTTGGGCATGGCCACTCTACCATTCAGGCCAGCCAGGATTCGGGTCCTCTCCTGATCGGGGGTGAGAGCCGACATAGGGCAACCCACCATTTGTACATGCTCTTTCTTACCTATCGTGGGCGATTTTCTGCTGGAATGAGAGACAAGCTGGTTTTCATTGAAATGACAGAGTGTGACACAGCTGTTGGTGCTAGTGCAGGTGGGGTAGGTGGTGAATTGTCCCAAGTGAATGGGTAGGTAGCACAGAGACCATGCTGAGTTTGGAGAATGGAAAGGGGAGTGGTTGGGTGCATGAGAGTGCGTGAGAGAGGATGTCACATGTAACAGTGAGATGAGTAGATCATCAACCTTGCTAGGAAATGGGTGCAGTATCAGAAATGGAATGACTATGAGGTGGCAGAGTGAAAACCTACTATGTCCGAGCATTGACCTTCTTCCTCCGCTGCTGGGCATTCCTCCAGGCCATTGCGATCGCAATGACTGGCAAGATCTGATGAGATGGTGCCCTCTGCAGATCCTGGGACAGCCCTCCTCTATGCCACCATATCCACTAGGAGCTTCAGATGCCTGTCAGCAAAGTGAGGTGCCAATTTCACATTATCTGCCATCTGCAGATGCCACAAATCATGCATAGCAGCTCCAGGCTAACTGCCCTTGTCTGGACACACAATGGCCTTTTAAAAATAGCATGGGAACCAGGGATGACGGTCTATTCCAGGATGACCCTGCAGTGGTGAGTTATGGTGAGTGGAAGAGTCAGGTCAGCGTTGGATGTGAGGGGCATAATGGGGGGCAGATGGGTAGCTAATGAGGCAAATTTAGGATGATGCCATGAGAAAACTCACAGGACCTCATGGAGAGAAACCCACGAAAGTAGAGAAGATTTATATTTAGCCAAACAACTGTAAGATTCAGGAAGTCATAGAGTCATAGAGTCATACAGCACCGAAACCTGCATTTGTCCCATATCCCTCTAAACCTACCCTATTCACATACCTGTCCAAATATCTTTTAAATGTTATAACTGTAGATCCACCACTTCTCTGGCAGTTCTGGGGAAGATCTTTGCTATTCACCTTATCTATTCCCCTATAACTTATAAACCTCTATAAGGTCACCCCTCAACTTCCTATGCTCTACTGAAAGAAGTCCCAGCCTATTCAGCCTCTCCTTATAACTCAAACCCTCCAGTTACAGTAACATCCTTGTAAATCTTTTTTGCACCTTCTCCAATTTATAATATCCTTTTTACAGCAGGGCAACCAGAACTGTAGACAGTACTCCAAAAGTGGCCTCACCAACATCCTGTACAACTGCAACATGAACTCAATAGGCTGAGCAATGAAGGCAAGCATGCCAAAAACCTGAATTACCACCCTGTTTACCTGTGATGCAACTTTCAAAGAATTATGTACCTGAACCCTTAGATCTCTCTGCTCAACAACTTTCGCCAGGGCCCTACTATTAAATGTGTAAGTAGTGCTCTGGTTCATCTTACCAAAATGCAACACCTCACATTTATCCAAATTAAAGTCCATCTGCCACTCTTTGGCCCATTGACCCATTTAATCAAGATCCCTTTGTAATCTTAGATAACCGTCTTCACTGTCCACAATACACCAATTTTGGTGTCATCTGCAAACTTACTAAGTGGGCTTCCTAAACTCTCATCTGAATTGTTTATATAGATGACAAACAACAGTGGACATGGAACTGATCCCTGTGGAACACTGCTGGTCACAGGCCTCCAGTCTGAGAAACAACCCTCCACTACCACCTTCTGTCTCCATCTATCAAGCCAAATCCGTATCCAGTTGGCAAGCACTCCCTGAATCCCATTTGATCTAACTTTACTAACCAGTCTACCATGTGGATCCTTGTCAGAGGCTTTACTAAAGTCCATATAATGTGCCCTCCTTTGGCCTCATTTATCTTCTTGGTCATGTCCTCAAAAAACGCAGTCAAGTTTGTGAGACACGATTTCCCATGCCCAAGCCCATGCTGGCTATCCCTAATTCTATTTAACAATTATTTAATCCAGGTTCTTAGGTAATGCCAATGATCATTAACCTTTCCAGTGAAGCCCATATCGTCTGATGATTAAAAAAAAGCGTTCAGCAGAGATCTGGCTTCAGATCCATCCCTGAGTCTGCTTTATTTTCTTTCTAATCAACCTGTTCAGAGATGTTATAACACACTTCTGTGGTTAAATCATGAAGATTAATTGAAACCTAGCATTCCAAGGATGGCATCTGTATTCTGTAATCTTCTGTGCCATGTTACAATGATATAAAATATAGAGTTTGATCTCTTAATTCCATCAGCAGTTTAGTACTTGAGATTTTCATGGACAGATAATGTTTAAAACAGGGACTAAAACACTGACATGAAATGATCACAGTGGCCACCTGATCCCAAAAAGGTTCCTTAAACCAACATAGATTAGACTGTTCAAGATATTAATAATGCCTCTTGCAAATCAGAATATGACACATTTCTGTGTATGTGATCTCCTCGCATGCAATCATAGGGTCATAGGGTTGTACAGCATGGAAACAGATCCTTTAGTCCAACTTGTCCGTGCCGACCGGATACCCTGAGCTGAAATTAACATTTTCCCCAAGGATAATGAAGCCTCTCAGCCACGCTACATGGGAGACACAAGAAGGTCCTCATCTCCTATTTGTTTTATACCATTATGAAAATATTCGCATGTTGAAGATGAAACATCAGCTGCAGTTATCAAACCTGAAAACATAATGTCAGCTGACATGAAATATTTTACTTTTTTTTCTGTTTTAAGGCACTCTTTTTTGTGAGATATAGATTTAAAAAGTCAGAACTAAGCACAGACTGAGAATCTCTCTCTATCTGTCAAGAAGTATACTGCACAGTTTGTAGCTCTAATTGAGAAGAAGCATTAGAGAACTAAGAATTTAAATGCAAAATTCTACAATGCTCCAAGAAACCCACTAACTAACTTCAGGTTAAAATCTTGCACCTCAAGGACACCGAAAGGGCTCTGAATTGTATGTTCTTTTTTCTTCCATTTTAGAGGACACTGTCTCCTTTTAACCTTTGTATATGTGTGCACAGGGCACATAAGTAACTGCCTGATGGCCAATATTCATGACAAGCCCATCATTAATATTTTTATTGAATTTAGCAGGTAACAAAATTGCTCTTTTTTCACTCAAGAAAACCTTGTTTTTCGTTCCTTATTGCTTGCAAGAAAACAATTTATTACCTTTTAAATGGAGAAAGATATAGCCTTATGTGAACAGAACGTAGATCTTTGTTGTGACTGATCAAGAAGTTTGAAAAGATGGGAGTCTGTCCACACCAGCTCAGTTGGTCGCAGGTTGGGCGAAGGGTGTGTTTCTGTGCTGTATGACTGTGACTCTGTGACTCTATGACAGTCATGGTGCAGTTTTCAGCTTCATGATGATAACTCTTCTGTAACTAAAATCTAAACAACTATGAAAATTTCTCCTTGCTCTCCAAAATAATCAGTGTGTGAGAAGATCAATAACAAGGACTACATTAGGGGCAGCACAGTGGTTAGCACTGCTGCCTCACAGCACGAGGAACCCAGGTTCAATTCCATCCTCAGGCAACTGTCTGTGTGGAGTTTGTGCATTCTCCCTGTGTCTGTGTGGGTTTCCTCCAGGTGCTCCGGTTTCCTCCCACAGTCCAAAGATGTGCAGGTTAGGTGGATTGGCCATGTTAAATTGCCCATAGTGTTCAGGGACCTGTACATTAGGTGGGTTATAGGTGGATTGGTTTGGGTGGGTGCTCTGAGGGTCAGTGCAGACTTGTTGGGCCAAAGGGCCTGTTTCCACACTGTAGGGATTCTATGATTATAATAACTCAGGAAGCCCAACAGGAAAGGAACATCATTTATTGTTGAACACCATAATAGAGCCACTACTCATGGTGTACATAGGCTAGCTCCAGCTCAAGACAGATTCCATTGCAGATCCATCCATGAATCTGCTTTATTTTCTTTCTAATCAACCTGTTCAGAGATGTTATAACACACTTCTGAAGTAGGTGGGGCTTGAATAGGCCAGGGCCAGGGGTAGAGATACCACCACTGTGCCACAAGAGGGCCCCCACTAAGTCTGCTTTTTACTTTTTGAACCTATTTTTATAATCAACCTGTTCGGAGATATTACTGTACACTTCTGGAGCAAATGGGATTGAACCTGGGCCTCCTGTTTCAGGGGTAGAGACATACCACTGCACCACAAAAGGGCTGGGCTCAAGTGATGAGTTCCAGCTCAGCAGGCCATATCCTGTTTCCAAAGTAATTCTAACTCAACAAGCTCCACATGAAGATTAATTAGCGATTCTCCATGAGCCTGGTAAGGGTTATCACATTCACATTTAACCAATCAAAATGAAGAAGATAGTGCATCAAAAACCATGTAACTTTAGTCTTGTAGATCTGAGGATATGTAATTCCACTCATTAAAGGTCACTCATTCATTTCATATCATCAGCATAAGGATACCATTACGACGTATTTTTTCCCTCTCTGGTGTAATCTTACTGAATATTGCTATATCAGGTTTGCAAGCATCAGTGACGGTGACTACACAGATGTCACTGTTCAAGATATTAATAATGCCTGCTTGAAAATCAGAATATGACACATTTCTGTGTATGTGATCTCCTCGCATGCAATCATAGGGTTGTACAACACGGAAACAGACCCCTTTAGTCCAACTTGTCTGTGCTGACTGGATATCCTAAATTAATCTCATCCCATTTGCCAGCATTTGGTCCATATCGTCTAAACCCTTCCTATTCATATATCCATCCAGATGCCTTTTAAGTGTTGTCATTGTATCAGTCTCCACCACTTCCCCTGGCAGCTCATTCCATACGCACACCAAATCAAACTCCCCAAAGGCAGATAGAATGAGTTCAAGGTGTAATTTATCTGGTCTGTTACATTTCTAAGCAGTGGCTTCCTTCACTCCCTGGGATTGCTCATTAAATCATATGCTCCACAGTGCTTTCATCGATGTGTTAAATCAGTATCAGTTTACAAGTGGTCTGCATAACATTCCATTTGGAAATCTATTTTCCTGAAAAAGTGATATCTGAATCTCTAAAAGTAATTTCACTTAATCCTACAAAATAAACTCAATACTCTTGTAGAAGCACAATACAAGGATTTATCGGGTGAACTTTCTTCTTCTGGATTAAATACTGCACCGAGGTTGAATTGAACCGATTTGGAGCCAAGAAGTAAAGGTTAAGTTTCAAATGCTTGCCAGGTTGTAAAGCAGCATGTTTATCTGCTATTACATTACAGAAATGGGTACTCTAAATTGAAATCATCAGCTGGAGATTAACAGCAAAGGCAGACCATATATCTAGCACACTGAAGGTCAGTCCATCAACTCTGGCTTGAGTAACTTAGATCCTTTAACTGTTTAATAAGTGTGATATTGATCAGTTTGTCCTAGTGGGAGTCTGTTCATTTCTGTAATCAATAAAAATCACCACAGTCTTACCTGACTGTAAGACTTCTCTCTCATTTGCCAGAAGCAACTATTGCTGGTTTAACCTGAGGATCAATGTGCCTCAGATGAGGGGAGAGGTTGAGAAGGAGAATTCTTCATGGTAACCTTAGCTGGTGTGGGAATTGAACCAATGTTGTTGGTGTTACTCTGTATCTCAAACCAACTGTTCAGCAACTGAGCTAAGCCAACCCCCTCTATAATCAATGTTATTTCACCAATCTTGGTCATACAGCACGGAAACAGACCGTTTGGTCCAACCAGCCCATGCTGACTATAATCCCAAATGAAACTAGTCCCACCTGCCTGCACTTTGCCCATACTCCTCCAAACATTTCTTATTCATGTACTTATCTAATTGTCTTTGAACCATCTACCTGCATCCACCACTTCCTCTGGCAGTTAATTCCACACACAAATCAGTTTCTGTGTGAAAAAAATTCCCCTCATGTCTTTTTTAAATCTTTCTCCTCTCACCTTAAAATATGCGCCCTAGCCTTGAAATCACCTACCCTAGGGAAAAAACACCAGCCATTCACCTTATCACTACCCCTCATGATTTTATAAACCTCTATAACAGTATCCCTCAACCCCCAATGCTCCAGTGAAAAAAGTCCCACTTGGGAAATTAGTTAACCAAAACTCAGAGTTTATGGGACAGAGTTTTCCATTATGCATCTTAGTTTGTCAGCAGGCGTGGAAGACTGTGTCACTTCTACATGGGGATGGTTGTCTTTCATCACATGATTATACCATTCACAGCTCATTCAAATTTATAAGAACGTGGCAGATTTTCTGGAGTGGGTAAACAGGAAATGAACACCTGTCATCATTTTGAAGGATCGAAGGTCCCACTGCCATATTTAAAAGGCATCCTGATAGACATTGTTGCCATGCACCCCAAAGGGAAAAACCAGTTAAAAAACAGTACTGCTGGGAAGTGCATGTTCTGGTTTTAATGGAATGCTGTTCTAAGGTACATAAATCAAGTCAACACAGAATGTGTCATTCGCAACTTGTATAGGTTTTTTTTCCTTCTGAGAAACCAGGAGAATCATTCAGGCTCTCAGGACAGCTGTAGATAAAGATTTTGATCCTTCTATCCTTCACCGGTCAGCCTACCTCCCTTGGCCAGACAGATATCAAATCTTGGCCAACCTTTTCGACTCTTCCTAATTACACCTCAACTAACCTCCTTCCCTCCAGCTCACTTGCAGATAACTTAATTAGAGGTTAATTAGACTGTACATGCATGGTCTTTGTGTTTAGGTATTTTCCAATCAATTTGTTCAGAGATGTTATTACACATCTCTGGAGCAAGTAATAGATAACACAGTGTGGAGCTGGAGGAGCACAGGAGGCCAGGCAGCATCAGAGGAGCAGGAAAG
>JAHRHZ010000078.1:14588918-14601031 GCA_024137785.1 Ginglymostoma cirratum | reverse complement strand
AGGTCAGTCCAGGGAGGACGGACAGGTCAAGGGGGCGGGATGATGTTGGTAGATAGGAGATGGGGGTGGGGCTTGAGGTGGGAGGAGGGGATAGGTGAGAGGAAAAACAGGTTAGGGAGGTGGAGATGAGCTGGGCTGGTTTTGGGATGTGGTTGGGGGAGGGGAGATTTTGAAGCTTGTGAAATCCACATTGATACCATTGGGCTGCAGGGTTCCCAGGCTGAATATGATTTGCTGTTCCTGCAGCCTTCGGGTGGCATCACTGTGGCATTGCAGGAGGCCCAGGATGGACATGTTGTCTGAGGAATGGGAGGGGGAGTTGAAATGGTTCGCGACTGGGAGGTGCAGTTGTTTGTTGCAAACTGAGCGCAGGTGTTCTGCAAAGCAGTCCCCAAGCCTCCGCTTGGTTTCCCTAAACTGCTTTCTTGAACTGCTGCAGTACATAGTGGATAACAGCACTGTGCATGCCCTTAGGAAGGGATTTCCAGGATATCAGTGACAGTGAAGGATACATTCCAAGTCAGAATGGTGAATGGCTCAGAGGGGAACTTATAGGTGGTGGTGTTCCTATGCATCTGCTGCCCTGTCCTTCTAGGTGGTTAAGGTTGTGGATTTGGAAGATGCTGAAAAAAATGGAGCTTTGGTGAGTTGCTCTGGTTAAGTTCCTTGCTTTAGACAGGTGCAAGCTTCAGGTTTTCTTAACCTCTTGGATACAGTTAAAGCAAGTGAAAGGGGAGCAAGTATCAGGAATTTCCTTCTGTCAGAAATTAAAAATATATTTCATGAGCATATGCTCCCTTCTAGAATTTATATATTGCCTGTAAAAGCCAAATACAACTTATCCAACACTGTGAGAGATCCAAATCGTGATATATCCTATATTTATATGATCCAAATGAGAAATTGTTTCCAGCAGTTGAATGACCTCAGCCCAACCCATGAGTTATGTCACCTGGTTTCATTTATTTACTTCATGTGCCTGTTTTATGGGTCTTCTATTAAATCATTGCACAGCATTTAAAGGGACTAAACATTGTGCCTCAAACTAGCATTTTATTATCACTTGCTTCCATATTGCTTCTTTAAAAGTATGTGCCCCACTCATGGGAAAAAAAATTGTTTCATTTCAGCTGAGTCGACTTTACGGAAGTTTGAGAAGGAGCTAAACAGCTAACATTGTTGTAATCTTTGAGTCGGGAATAAAACCTATTTATTTCTAATACTGGCCAGAAAAAAAATCTCATAGGAGCACTACAGTATAAGTGGGAACCAACGAACCCAACTTTCTCTTTTCCTAAGCATTCATTTTCTAAATATATATTTAATGGCCTCCAAATGATTTGTATCTCACTTCTAGTCCTAGAATTTTTAAATGGATGGCAGCTGGGCTTTACATTATGTGGCATTCATTTTCAATCAATAATCAGGAATGATTAGTGGTTTACACGAGAGCTTGGTCATAAGAAATACAGTCTAATCAATCACAAACTAATAATTTGCAAATTCCAGCCACATGGCAGATTGTCCTGACACTAAAGTCTGGTAGGACTTTTGCTTTAAATGATGGCCAAAACATCATATTACAGCAGAAGTTGACCTTCCAATGCATACAAGATTTTGCATCCCAAGATGTATTGTCTGAGAAAAGAATGGAAAGGACTATTTGAAAATGTAGAAAGAAAGCAGGATAACTCAAAAAAGCCAAAAAATACACAGGCCAATTGTATTTTATTGTATTCAATTCTGGATGTGAGGGTTGCTGGCAAGTCCAGTATTTGTTACCCAGCATCAATTGACTTTGAAAAAGTGGTGGTGAGATGCCCTTTTGAATTGCAACTTTTTTGCGGTGGTTTAATACAACTGAGTGGCTTGCTATGTTATTTCAGTGGGCAGTTAAGGGTCAGCCACATTGGTATCAGTCTGGAGTCAAATCAAATTCAAACCAGGGTAAGAATAGGTGTGGAATGATGAGATCTACACTCAACTGAGTGAACATTAACAACCCAAACATAACTAACCGTAAGGCATATTAAAACAGGACATCTTGTAGAACTATGCATACTCAGGCTTTAGATCCAAATACCCTGAAGTCACAATGGCATCACTTGTTCACACATGCTAAGTAGCTATTCTTAGAGTAAATGTATAATTAATCCTATATACCATAAGACAGTGGGGCAGAAATAGGCCATTCAGGACATTGAGACTGCTCTGCATTCAATGGGATCATGGCTATTCTGATAGTCCATAAATCCACTTTCCTGCCTTTTCTCATAACCCCTTGGTTCCATTACTGCTTAAAAATTTGTCCATCTCAGCCTTGAATATACTAAATAACCCAACCATGACATCCCTCTGTGGTGGAGAATTCCACAGATTTTTTTACCCACTAAGAGAATGAATTTCCTTTCAGCTCTGCCTTCGCTGGTCTTAGACTATCCCGCAAGAGGAAACAATCTCTCAGCATCAAGCCCCTTAAGAATTTGTACACTTCAATAAAGTCACCTCTCATTCTTCTAAATGCCAATGAATACACACCCAACCTAATCACCCCCACCTCATAAGACAATCCTTCTATAACCAAGATCAGCCTAGTGAACCTTCTCTGGACTGCATCCAATGCCAGTATATCTTTCCTCAGGTAAGGGGTGCAAAACTGTTCACAGTAGTCCAGCTGTGGTCTAGTTAGTTCTTTCTATAGTTTTTGCAGGACTTCCCTATTTTGATACTCCATTCTCTTTATTTCAAAAGTTGCAGTTTTCTTTCCTGAACAGCAGTTGTGAACCAGGTAGATATTTACTACAACTGAGTAGCTTCATGATAATCATCATAACTGAGGCCAGCTTTTTGTTCCAAATGTATTAATTATTTAAATTTAAATAGCCACACTGTCATTATGAGGGTGAAATTATATCTGAGGGACATGACTCCGGATTACTAATCCATTAATACTTTTACTATGATAATGAACTTTAATAAAATAAGTGTAGGTTCACCAATTTATAAAGAAACCTTATTTATAAAAGTCTATATCATCAGTTTCACACAAAAGCTTTATGTATAATCCTGAGTAGGTGCTACAGGTGAAATGAAATTGATTCCTTTAAAATGAAGATCCGATGAAACAACTTTTCTTTTAAAAAAAATTATGTCTGGGAACATTGGAACTTAACGAATAAGGTGTTTATCAGGCACATGAGATTTTCTAGACTTGCCATCCAACTTCCTCTACTCAAATTTGCATAAGAAAGCAAGAACTCAAGGTAAGAACACAGTTATACTAATTTTTCTCAACTACTCCTTGCCTCCTTGACCTGTCCTTCTTCTCTCCACCTATCTGCTCCACTATCTACCTTCTATCACCGCCTCCCCCTCTCTCTATTTATTTCAGAGCCCCCTTCCCCTCCCCCATTTCTGAAGAAGGGTCCAGACCCGAAGCGTCAGCTTTCCTGCTCCTCTGATTCTGCCTGGCCTGCTGTGTTCATCCAGCTCCACACCTTGTCATCTCGGATTCTCTACTTCTCCAGGACTCTACTTGTCTTAGCTCTGGCAAAACAATGCAGAGAGTTTCTGGGACTGACAAATACTATATACAGTCCTACATTGGCATTTTCAGCTTGGCATTATAAGGGGTAAATTCTTGACCAACACTTTACACAGTCAATGACATGAAGAACAGTCCCAGAGAAGGAGGACTGTTCAAACTCAACGTTCCTGGTCTCCTGGCTTGTTAGCATGACTAGGGGCTGCTTCCAGTGAGGTGAGGTTTGCCACCCTTCAGAGAAACACAACTTGGGTCCCACCAAGAGATGGGTAAGGAAGCGATATGGATCTCTGAAGATTAAAGAAAATGAAATAAATTACAGTATGAATGCATTTAGAAAGACAGGCAAAGAGACCACTCACTAAGTCCAACTTGATAATGTGGTATGTAGGATAGGTATATGTGGTTGCCCAGAATGCACCCATAATGAGGTGTAAAAAAATTGGGCCCATCCAAACCAGAATATATCCTCGCTGACACAGTAAATCCCAGAATTTTCGGTGCTGGTGGAAGTGAGACTAGGGGAGGGGCACAATTGACTATTTATGGACTGCTAGTCGCCTCCATGTTTTCAGACACACTGTCAGAAGGGGGAATAAATTGTTGTGTGAACATTGTTTTTAAAGTGGCACTGGCATTATTTGTAAGGATATAGATTGAGAGAGAACGATAAGCATCTATAGGAGAGTTGGGAGAGGGAGATGTTAAACTATATCAGAAAATATCAAACAGATGAGGTGAAGTTGTGGCAGAGTACATTGGAGATGTATCGGCTGTGTCATGTACTGTTTGGAAATGAATGCATGTTTTCAATTCTTGACTCAATAAATCCTCATTTTTACTGAATCATCATGTGTGGGCGGCACGCTGAGGCTACAAATAAAGAATGTTACAGTCATATGCTGGAGGATGGAAAACAGACCATTCATTTAATCTTCTTCAGGACACCAGTGGTGTGATACAAAGGAGTTGAAGAGAAAAAGGGAATATTTGAATCATGATTGCTAAATATATATACAATATGTGCGCACAATTCAAAACTCAAGAGCCTAAAACATGCCTTTCCAAATTCAGTGCATCATCAAACTCTAGTATTTCATTGTAATTCAGTGGTCAAAACATACAACTTCTTTTTTCATTTGCTTCTCAAAATGTGACCGTTGCTGACAAAGCCTCATTTAATGCCTAAAAAAATGTGAATGCCTTCTTATTGAAATGTTCTTTTTTGAAGGTTCTCCTTCAATAGTGTTTACCACAGAATTGAGCAATTTGAAGCAATAATCATAAAAGAAAGCAGTAATATGTCCAGGTCTGAATGATATTTGAATCTGGAGCAAACTTGGAGCTGGTGGATTTCCCATTAATTTGTTTATTTTGTCTATCCCAAAGATAGATTTTGGGGAATGCTGATGATGTACGTTTCAGTTCAAACTCAAACTAGTGTGACAAATCCTTCCTGATCAAGTCAAGTGTAGCAAAGAGGAAAAGTCAACAATTCAAGAAGTCCTCTTGCTCTCTATCAACTCCCCCAGCAAGGGAAGAATGGTTATTTTCATAGAGATGCTAATTGCAAGTAGATCATCTCCCCTGTCCATCACAACAGGTTGGGCAGGAATAACTCGAGGTTTGCCAATGAGGTGTGAATATAATTGCTGAAAGGATGGTTAGTTAGTGCCTAAATGAAGATTCTGGCAGTGAAACAAACTGGCAATCACTTTAGCTGCTCTGTTTGTGTAACTTAAACAGAAGACTGACTTAGTATTAAAAAGAAAGTTACATTCACACTTGAGAGAATCCAGAACTTCACTTGGCATTCAATCCAGGCACTAGCATTTCACAACATTTACAAGCTTTTTTTTGCATCCAGAATGAATATTTTTGCCTAAATTGGAGTTGAAGACTTTGTTACACAGGGTGTCTTTCACAGTGGCTTGCACTAAAGTTGCATTTGGTCCCAGAAGAATACTTGAAAAGCTAAAAGACTGAGTGTTTAAAATATTTCAGTAAAACTCAAAATAGTTTGTCACAGAACCATAAATTTTGACAGGCAATATATTTACTCTATTCCTTCTCTGGCAAAACTTTAAAAAGTGTGCTCAAATATTTTAAATACAAAAATATAATTGAATATCTTCTGAAGTTTTCAGATGGCTCCTGTAGGTACGCAGCTAGGTTTACAAAGGATAAGCAGCCAATTCAAATGCATTCCATTTCCTACAGTTCTTTGTTATTCTCTAATTCTAATGCCTCTGTGTCTTGTACACTACCCTTTGCAAAATCAGGTGTGGCCACACTTCTCTTCTTGTCCATAAATCTCCCAGGTTGACATCCATGGGCTGAATTTTACATCTTTGTGTCAACATTTCGCCCTTGGAAGGTTCATACCTGAGGGGTCATTATTAGCAAGCATACCACTCCTTTTAAGTCAGTAACCTTTGCTTCGTTAAGATGCCAATGCTCAATTTGCAAGGACTACTGGTGTTTGGTCCTTAAGCACCTTCACTGTCCAAAGATTGCATATGTACAATAAAATAATTGCATAAATGTAGCCGCAGTTTCTGAATGTGTGCTTCATGTATTTGCTCCTTCAATGTCCTAACATCCATAGACATGGATCCTGTGTTTGGCCCTTCAATTTGATACTGATTCTGCCCTCCCTGGGTATTGACCCAGCCATTTTTCAGCTGCATTTCATTTCTAGAGAACATCAAATGATGGTAGCGGATGCAGCTTCAGGAGGTCACCATCGGTACCAGGCTCTGTCAGGTTGCCAGATACTCCCAAGACACCCCTCCCGCCATCCAGCGCTCCATAACAACCCCACCCCACCCAGTCCTGAGCCTCCTTTACCTTGGACTACCCCAACGGCCCTTTTCCATCCATCTTTCCCTCGTGAGACCTTATACTGATCTGCAAAGCTCCCCTTGGACCTTGGGTTTCACCCTGTCACTGCCCTTGATCCCAGCTCCACACGTGTTTCTGCTTTCCTATAGCCCCAGCCTTGACTGACCCATTCCCTTTTAGCAGTGAGCATCTGCTCTGCCCCAACAGTCACACCCTTGCCCCCACCTCAATAATCAATGCACAGACCCCACCCCTCACAACCGTATTCACCGCAAAACCTAAAACTGACTTTGACCAAACGCCCCTTGACACAGAGACAGTAAGGACAGCAAATGCTGGAAGCCAAAGTCAATAAATGTGAAGTTTGAAAAGTACAGGAGGTCAGATAGCATCTGAGGAGCAGGAAAGTCAATGTTTCAGGCTGAAACCCTTCATCAGAACTGGGGACGGAGAGGGGAGCCCAGAAGTAAATAGATGGAGGGGGCTGAGGCTGGGGGAAGGGTAGGTAGGATGGTGATAGGTGGATTCAGATTGGGGGTTATTATGATTGGTCAGTGGGAATAGTGGAACTGATAGGTGAGTAAGAAGATGCATAGGTTAGGTCAGGTCAGGGAGGTGCGGAGAAGGGGGAGGGTTGGACATGGGATAAGGCTGGGGGCAGAGGGATTTTGAAGCTGGTGAAGTCAACATTGAGGCAAAATATCAGATGTTGTTCCTCCAGTTTACGTTTGGTCTCACTCTGATGGTGGAGGAAGCCAAGGATGGACATGTCACCAGGGGAATGGGAGGAAGTATTAAAATGGATGGCAACCAGAAGGAGAGATTGGTTGATGCTTGCAGAGCATGGCTGCTCCACGAACCGGTCCCCAAGTCTGCGTTTAGTCTCCCTGATATAGAGGAGACTATATCGGGAGCAACGGGTACAATAGATCAGGTTGGATGAGATGCAGGTGAATCTCTGCCAGATCTGAAAGGATTGTTTGGGGTCTTATACGGAGTTGAGAGGGGAGGTGTAGGGGCAGGTGTTGCACCTCTTGTAGTGGCAGGGAAAGGTACCGGGTGTGGTTGAGAAGTTGGTGAGGAATGTAGAGTGATGAGGGAGTCACAGAGTGAATGTTCCCTACAGAAAGCGGACACGGGTGGGGAGGGAAATATCTTTTTGGTGGGGTCTGATTGTAGGTGGCAGAATTGTTGGAGGATAATGCGTTGGATTCAGAGGTAGGAGGGGTGGTACATGAGGACGAAGGGGACTCAATCCTTATTGTTGTTCTGCAGGGGGGCTTGAGGGTAAAAGTGCAAGAAATGGAGGAGATGCGGTTGATCCTTATTACAGAGGAGAAGATATTACACTCCAAAAAGTTGGAGGATATCTAGGATGTCCTGTAGTAAAACGCTTCATCCTGGGAGCTGATGCAGTAGAGGCAGAGGAATTGGGAGTATGGGATAACATTTTTACAGGAGGGTGGGTGAGAGGAGGTATAGCCAAGGTAGCTATGGGAGTCAATGGGTTTGAAATGGATGTTAGTGGTGGGTTGGTTTCTGGAGTTGGAGACAGAGAGGTGCAGGAAGGAGAAGGAGATGTCATAAATGATCCGGGTGAATTTGAGCTCAGGTGGAAGGAATTGGTGAAGTTGGTGAACTGCTTGAGCTCTTTGTGGGAGCATGAGGCAACACTAATGCAGTCATCAATATAGCGGAGAAAAAGGTGGGGGATGGTGCAAGTGTAGCTGTGGAAGACGGACTATTCCACGCATCCTACTAGGAGACAGTCATAGCTCAGGCCCATACAGATGCCCATGGCCACCCCTTTTGTTTGTAGGAAGTGGGAGAAATCAAAGGGAAAATTGTTGAGAGTGAGTACCAGTCCTGCCAAGTGAATGAGAGTGAGTGTCAGTGGAGGAGCAAAAACAAAGCTGCTGGAAAAGCTCAGCAGGACTGGCAGCATCTGTGAAGGAAAAAACAGCGTTAACATTTCAGGTCCAGTGACTCTTCCACAGAACACTCCCTCCGTTCTGAGGAAGGTCCACCGGACCTGAAACGTTAACTCTGTTTTGTCCTTCACAGGTGCTGCCAGACCTGCTGAGCTTTTCCAGCAACTTTGTTTTTATTCCTGATTTACAGCATCCGCAGTTCTTTCAGTTTTTATTTTGTCAGTGGAGGACTGGTTGGGCCTATCAGAGAGGAAGAAGGGGAGGGCTTTTAGATCCTCCATATGGGGGATACAAGTGTAAAGGGACTGTAAGTCTTTAATGAAGGTGAGGTGTTGGGGGCCAGGAAATTGGAAAAGGTAGGGGGAGAGGGTTGTGTCATGAATGCACTTGATATGGTTGCATGGAGAGGAGTCATTAGTCCAGTGTTTAGAGGGTATCCCTCATCACCCAGTAACCACCTCTATCTGTGGTGGTGGAAAGTTGGCAGATACTATTGAGTTGTTTTGGAGCTACTGCTCAGATAGAGAGTACTCACCAAGAGAATTTTCTCGTACTGATCACATACTGACTCAACATTGATGGAGTGGTAATAAAAGCAAAGTTCTGCAGATTTTGGAGATCTGAAACAAAAACTGAAAGAGCTGGAGAATCGTAACCAGTCTGGCAGCATCCGTGAGAGAAAAACAGAGTTACTGTTTCAAGTCCAATTTGATTCCTCTTCAGAACAGATTAATAATGAGAGTAATAATTACTGTGATTGTGGAATAGCTCCCAATTTACATATTGGCTCACAGAGCCAAGTGCATGCAATTGATTGCACCCTGCATCCCAGAAATCCCATTACCGAGGCAAATCCACAGATTGCTCTCCTCCTGCTTCTTTCAGGTCAGGGTAAAGTTCCTTCCCCTCTGACGCTTCCCTGTCGCAGTGACAGAGGGCAAACTTGGACATTTTCCAACTGTTGCCTGCTCCTTCGGCATAGAAATTTAGAGCAATGGTATAATTGATTGTCATCAACTCACTGAGGGCAGGGTGGAGGAGATGACATAGTTCGATGACTTGATCCTGGATGAAACACAAGCGGCTAACGCGCAGCTTCTGGCTGAGACAGTGGAAGCAGTAATATGAAGGGGCATCCTGTCCGTTGCCTGTGATTCATTTGTATGTCATGCTGCCAATACAATCATAGCCTTTATTACATGAAGTAGGGTTTTGTTTGAGAGGTCACCCAACTTCTCTGACCTCCTTGTCAAGTCTCTGCACCATTCCTCAAAAAACTAAAAAAAAATTCACACATCTCCAGTAACATAGGGCACAACTTGCACTAACTCTGCAAAAGAAAATAAGAGGCACCTCAACTGGAAGTTACGTGGTTGACCTTTTAATAGGACAAGTGGAGGTGGGGTGAGGGGGTCCTTGTGCAGCTGGATTCATGTCTAGTCCAGAATGATTTTGAAGGTGTTAACTACACCGGCACTATCCAGAATGCCAGGTTTTGTGCCAAAGTGGTATGAGAGCTTGTTTAACATCATAATCCATCCATTTTTCAAACTTCTGCTGCAATCATTGCATTCCCATAATAGCATTGTCTTAGTAATCACAGCGCACCATTGCACATGCATACACCAACACATACAGAGACTCACACACTCAAACACACAAACTACAAATGATGAGATGCTTCTTGGCCAAAGGTTTGGTCAGTTTGGGATTCCATTATTCCAGCACCAGGAACACAATGGAACATGGTTTATTTTGTCCCTTCACTTTTGTATTCCAAGATCAACATATTATTTGTTTCATTAACTACATTTGATATTTACATGCTGATCCTCACAAGGACTCCGAATATCCCCTGAACACAATTCTGCTTTTGCACTAAATTCAATAACTTCCTACTTCACCGCACTATACTCTATCTATATTCTACCCTCTTGTCTACATCCCTTTGCAACTCTTTGTAGCCTATTCTGTTTATTTTCGCACCTTGCTTTATGTTGTCATTGAACTTAGAGAGATATGACTAGGTCCTTTTTTCTAATTCATCCTAAATTGTAAATAACTATGACCCTGTCGACCACTGATCCTTACATCCTCAAAACTACCTGTTCCTGATTGACATTTCTGCTCCTCTGATTCTGCTTGACCTGCTATGTTCTCCCAGCTCCACATTGTATTGACACTGTTCATTCCTAATCTTTGGTTTCAGCACTTTCAGCAATCCATGCTAATATATTACGTCCAACTCAGTGATCCCTTATCTTCTACAACAACCTTTTTCATGTGGAAGCTTACCAAACAGCTTTTGAAAGTTGAAATAATATTACATGCATTGGTTCCTCATTCATTACCTACTTAGTTAAATTCCAAGGTGCAAATGACTTTTCTTGATAGAATACCTAAAACTAGCCACTGGTCCCACTACGGTCATAATGCTGGCTTATAAATTTCATCACCAAATCCTTGCTACTATCTTCACTGGCCTACATCTAAAATCCAGAATCTAATTTTCCTGTTTTAGTATCTATTTCTACTGAAGTGCATTTCAGAACACATTTTCCTTGGCTTGTTACATTACAGAAATGAAACGATTGCAGCATTTTTATTGCTTAGAGATTTTTAGTTGTCTGCAGGTTGTCCTGACAGTTGCTGAAGTGAATTATGAAAACTGATCACTAAAGATAGTTCTGGACTTTACTGAGACAGTCCAGTTGAACTGAAGACTCATGAACCAAGTTTGTTACATTTGGAGGCTACTGCTGCCCTAGGTAATGATTGCAGATTATGCTATGTTTTAATACTGACTGAAAGATGAAATACGTCCTTTTCAATAGTCCACGTGACATACCAACTGAAACAAACACATTATAAAGGAGTGAGTCATTTCAATGTCCTGTGCTTTCTGAAGGGTTGAATTTCTCAGTTTATGGGCTGTATCAAGCCTGTTATTAATACCAGATGTCTTGATCCACAGACTGCAAACATTAGGAAAAATGTAACATTAGGAAAACATGGCACTGAATAAAATGCTCTGTGTCATTTTCTGAATATTTCAAAACAAACTATATCCAAAGGAAAAGTTGCTTGAATTTTATTACCTATTTCTTATTTAATTTTCCATTCCTCTAAGGTTGATCTAAGTCCTTTGAAAACTTTTCAGTCACATGCATGTGTTTAAATAAGGTCCAATAAAATGTTTTCTTGTCAAGGCACCTTTCGTAAAGGAAATAACATAGATTAACCACATGTTGAAATTTAATAATTCACTCAGATTTAATACAGTATGACTTTTGTATATCTCAGCTGTTGTACGTTTTATAAGATCATAAAAAATAATAGCAGGAGTAGGCCACTCAGCCCATCAGGTCTGCTCTACCTTCCAATAAGATCATGGCCTGATCTGATTGGAGCCTTCTTTCCTGTCTGTCTCTCGTAACCTACCACTCACTTGTTGATCAAAAAGCTGTCTAACTCAGCCTTGAATGTAATCAGTGATCCAGCCTCCACTGCTTTTTCTGGAAGAGAATTCCAAAAATGAATGATCTCCTGAGAGAAGAAACATCTACTCATCTCCATCTTGAATGAGAGATCCCTTATCTGTAAACTGTGTTCTAATTCTTAAACTCTGTCTTGATGGGAAGTGCCATAAACTCTCACAACACAGATTGAAATGGTTCAACCCATTATACTAGTGTCAGAGGTAGTAGGAACTGCAGATGCTGGAGAATCTAAGATAACAAGGTGTAAAGCTGGATGAACACAGCAGGCCAAGCAGCATCAGAGGAGCAGGAAGG
>JAHRHZ010000078.1:14493719-14583918 GCA_024137785.1 Ginglymostoma cirratum | reverse complement strand
TCAAGTTTTCCTGCTCCTATGATGCTGCTTGACCTGCTGTGTTCATCCAGCCCCATGCTTGTTACCTAAGTTCCAGGAGGTGCCCAGTCAGATCCCAGAGATAATTCAATTAAATTCTCAAGTTAAATGTCAGAACAAATAACCAAACTAATTTTACACAAACCAATGAAATATAAGCTAGGAGCAATGAAAATGATACAGCTTCTTCAGTGGCAATTCAGATTGGTCACTGAGTTCATGACATTCCAACAGGAAAGTGTCCACAGGAAAAGCCATATTACAATGTTAATCCCTCCTCAAACAATAGAACCAACACATTAAAACTTAAATCAATGGAAATGAAAATAGAGATGATAGAGACATGGATGATTTAGTCTCACCAACTTCTTACTAAGAATGACTCTCATTTAATTTAGTTATGAAAGTGATTTAAAAAGGGTTAGGAAGAAAGACTTTGCTTTTGGTTGGCAGGTGGGGGGGTCACATCCAGAAATACATCTGACCAGAGTTGACAATCCTACAGGCTTTGAAAAAGGAATAAGCATTGAAGAATGAAAGCAAAAAGAAAGATGAAAAAATTACAAAGGGAGGAAAGAAAACGTAACAAGAAAATAAAAGAGAAATGAAGGGGAGCAGAGTAAAGCAAAAATAAGGAGGTTGTATGGGACAGCCATGGAGTCCCAACTCCTAGCCCCCTAGCAGGTACTTTGTCTCTGTGAGTACTGCACTTCATTTCATATAGAAACATTGGAAGCTTCGAGAAACTGTAATCCCATTTCTCTAAATTAAAACCCGGGCTCCAGCAGTGATGGATCAATGTTCTGTGTCAAGGCCTTTTCAGTGGTTCCTGACTATCTCCATCAGTTATGGCCTCAGCAATCTATTGTGTTAGCTTGTGTTTAAAGGAACGTCACCAGAGATATAGTGATTAACCACTTAAATAACCAGCCAATACATACAGAGTAAACCCATTCCCCGCATTTAACACTTCATTTATTGATTGTGCTGCAAATAATAGCCCAACTAATCCTCATAAATTGTTTTTAAATTAGATGAAGAATAAAATGTCACATTGTTCTTCAACATGGAGCGCATGTAAGAAAAAGACTGACTTAAACAAACATCAGTAGAGGGAGGCATAGAAGATCTGTAGCTAGAAGTAATGGTGATACTCTTCAAATACCACACTCTGATTTATTACTGTTTATCTGATACCATTTAAAGAAATTCTGTGAATGGTAAGTTAAGTGCTTTAATCTTGAAGGAGTTCAGAAGTTTCCATCTGAACCTGATTCATGCAGGAAAGGATTAAGGGATCCCCCCCCCACCGTTTCATTCAGTCACTAGCAGTAAATACACTAATCCTGGTCAAACAAATGAGACATGAACCAGGCCAGTACAAGTCATTCATTACCCTTTCACAAGGCAGGATTCCAGAATCACAGGAGAAAAAAAATACATAGACACAGAACAAGTCAAACTAGCAATGAAATGCAAACTGAACACCTATACATATAATCAAATATTAAATAACCATGGGATCCTACATTCAACTGTTTAGAGGTTAGCCTGTCAATATTATCCAAACTTTCCCATCACTGCATTCTTGTGTGTAGGAGGTTTCCAAGAATAGAATTAGATGGAAGATCCACCATTGGCAAACGTTCCCACATGTATCATCCTATGTTTTTCTGCCATGGATCCACAGCTAATTCTTCCTGACCAGGGCGAGAATTCCGACTCCTGGGAGAGAATGTATCCTGGTGAGCAGCCAGTTTGTCCGGGAGTGATGGTGAAGCTGATTTGAAATGCCAGATCTTGTCAAATTCACTGTTGACTTCAGTGGTGACTAGGGAACAGCAGCCTATCAGTTAATAAGGTAGTTTAGAGACACTGGCTTACGTATTCCAGGGGAAATACAGGAAGTGAAGTATGGAGTCAGGGGTACTCAATAGTTTGGAAAGGGTAAGGAAAGTGCAAAGAGGGGGTGGCCTAAATGTCCCAGTGAGCTCTAGAGAATGTACGCTTGAATCCCTGGGCCCCTCGGTGCTAACAAGTAAGTCCACCTAATTTGGTGTAAGAATCTTTCTGACACAGGCTGGTGATCCAAAGTGTTACCTCCATTTCTCCCTCCACAGATGTTTGACTTGCTAAGTATTTCCAGCTTTCTCTATTCTTTAAATTAAAATTGCAGCAGTGATATATTTAAAGAAGGACCCTTGTGCCTTTCAGAGGGTGTTCATGGCATCTGCAACTTTTCAAACAAATTGTAAGGCATAATGGTTGGGGCTGGGGGCCTGTGGATAACCTTACTCCTCCTTTCAGTTTCGTTCTGCATCCCTTCACCATTTCCAAAAGATGGGAGGATTTATGGCTTAGACATTGTCGTGATATCACTTTAAGAGGGAACGTACTCATGAGCGAGCTGCCATGATGTGGAACATGTGATTAGCAGCCATTGTTGGTCAAGATTGCAGTATGCTGTGTGAAATGGGGTAGCTGCACTTTCCTGTAACAATAGTTACTAAGCTTCTGTAACAAATCTGTTTGCTGAGCAATCCTATAATAGATCTTTCAGTAAACAGAACATTTGTCCTGGTGTCAGATTGGTAAATTTGTGGCAGATGATCTACACCTGAACTGTTCCAGGACAGTTACTGGGGAATTGTATAGGGCTGTAGAGAGTCTTTCTGGGGAAGGGAACAAGTGAGGGAAGATATGGTAAATAACAGGACAGCAATTTAGATTATGACTATCAGAGTATGACAGGAAAACACAAAACATACAAATGTAAGGGTGTTCCAACAGCTAAGGCCAGACATTACACAAATTGTTAAAAAAAACAGAGCTTAAGGCCTTGTATCTGAATACATGCAGCATTTGTTGCAAAAAGTATGAATTGTTAGCATAGGTAGACATAAAGTCCTATGACCAAGCTGGCTTTATAAAAGATGGTTGAAAGATGACTAAGGCTAGAAGCTGAATGTTGAAGGTATTCCACATATTGGAATCAGAGGAAGTTAGGAAAAAGGTGGCAGGGTGGCTGTGTTAATGAAGGATGTCCTTTGTTTAATCACTGAGAGATAAACCTAACTTGAAAGATAAAGATATAGGAATAGTTAGGTAGAGATAAAAAATTGTACATGGAGAAGGGCTCTTATGGGGGTAATTTACAGACAGTAGTTTTACTATAGGGATGAGCATACAGGAAGAAATAAATGGGGTATTTAAGAAACTTAGAACAACTGTGGACAGCTTTAATCTACATGTAGGTTGGGAGAATCAGATTGTTAAAGTTAACCTGCGAAATGAATTTATCCTGTGTTTTTGTGACAACAGTACATTTTCCGAGAGCAGTATATTCCAGGGGTGACAAGGGAGCAAACAATCCTAGAACTATCATGTGCAATGAGACAGGTACATAGTGGTAAAGGAGCCTCTAAGTAACAGTATTCACAACATGATTGAATTTCTTGACTGGCGTGAGAGGGAGAATTGTGAGCCCAAGACATGAGCTATAAATCTAAATAAAGGTATCTATGATGGTCTGAAGAGAAAGCTGGTTAAAGCGAACTGGAAAACTAAGTTAAAAGCTGAAACAGTACAATGGAGTCAGCAGATTTTAAAAGGTGACATCTAATAACTCACATTTATCCCAATAAGAAAGAAAAGTTATTTGAGAAGGATGTATCATATGTGGTTAAGTAAGGAATTTAAGCAAAAAGAAACACTGCACAAACCTGCAAAAAGTAATAGTAGATCATAAGACTGAACTGACTTTAAGGACCAGCAAAGAACTAGTAAAACAATTAATAATAAACAGGCAGAAAACAATGTACAAGAGAAAGCTAACTAGTCATATAAAAACAGATAGTAGAGTTTCTACAAGTTTTTGAATAGGAAAAGACTAACGAAATTAGTGTTGGTCTTATGGAGAGTGAGTGTGGGAAATTGATAACGGGAAACAAAGAAATGCTGAGCAGTTTTTGATAGCCATTTTGAGTCTGTTTGGGTAGATTAAGAATTAGAAACCTTCTCAAACATAATTGAAAATCAAGAAATGATAAGGAGTATGAACTTAAAACAATAACCATCAATGGGGAAGAGGTGCTGGCAAAGCTATTTTACCTAAAGTGTGATTAGTCCCAGGAAAAGGTGGCCTGCATCCTAGGCTCTTAAAAGAAGTTGCATTACAGGTAGTAGATGCATTGGTTATAATCTTCCAAAAATCCTTAGATTGTGTAAGGATCCCAGCAGATTGGTAAGTAGCAAATGTAACACCTTTATTCAAAAAGAAGGGTGATATAGTTTCTAGGGTTAAATGCCACTCCTAGTATGATATGGCATGAGAACTCCCCTTTCTGTTATCCCATGTAACATATACCGCAAAGACTAGTTTCTTATTGATAGCAAGAACTGCAGATGCTGGAATCAGAGACAACACAGTGTGGAGCTGGAGGAACACAGCAGGCCAGGCAGCATCAGAGGGGCAGGAAAGTTGACATTTCGGGTCAGGACCCTTCTTCAGAAATGGGGAGGGCGAAGGGAGCTGGGAAATAAATAGAGAGAGGGGTGAGGCTGGGGAAAAGTAGGTAGGATGGTGATAAGTGAATGCAGGTAGGGAGCGGTGGGGATTGGTCAGTGGGATGGGTGGGGTGGATATGTGGGAGAGAAGATGGGCAGGTTCTCGCCCACCTATCCATCCCACTTATCCCACTGACCAGTCCCCACCGCTCCCTACCTGCATTCACCTATCACCATCCTACCTACTTTTCCCCAGTCCCATCTCTCCTCCCTCTATTTGTTTCCCAGTTTCCTTCCCCCTCCCCATTTGTGAAGAAAGGTCCAGACCCGAAGCGTCAACTTTCCTGCTCCTCTGATGCTGCCTGGCCTGTTGTGTTCATCTAGTTCCACACTGTGTTGTCTCTGGGTTCCTGCTGAGATACATGTCTTGAAGTGTATTAACAACACTAACTATTTACAATATTGTCAGATCTCAAACTTGCACATAGTCTGCTTGCTGCTGTTCCAACTATATTATGTGGATGTACCATTCTTAAATATATTTTAGACTGAGATACACTGACTGCTTTGTTCTCTCAGGGGTTCAAGGGCTATCAGGAGACGGTGAGATCCTGTTAAATGGCACAGCAGATTCAATGGACCAAATGGCCTAATGCTTGTCTTCTTATAAGCAGAGAGAACAGGACAAAGCTGCTTGTTGTGCAGTGAATGCAAGAAGGCAAAGAGTACGATTTCCTACAAAAGCTGCAGCTTCTGTAAATATGTGTTCATAAATGACACACATACCAGACACAAAAATAAACCCTGAAAGTTTAATGATGGACATTCACTAAAGGAATCCAGCCACATTTACAGAGACTAATTCACTTTGAATGTTTTCAGAGATCAGAGTAGAAACTATCTCAAAACAGCATTCTTCTAATTTGACACATACTTTTGAATTTCAACTTCATGGAGCCTCTGTTCTAGGTCTAGCTCAAAGAATGTTCCAATCCACTGTCAAGCCACAGACTGACAAAGAATATGAAATACCATCAACAAAGCTTCAATAACAATTGAATCACATGTATGTGAGCAGCAGACATTTTCAATATTCTGAGTAGCGGAAGGTATCACCTGGCCCTTGTGTAATTATCAGGATAAAATGACAACTGCGCAGGGGCTGATATCATAAATGCATGGTGAATAATCTCGTCTAGTCCCCCAACATAGTAGAAAGCCCAGTAAGTTTGTCAGCTTATTATGGGAAAAAAATTACAGAGGGCAATTAAAAATTTGATTGGCTTGTAAAAGACAATATTTGTGCATGACAGCAGGCAAGCTGAGCAAATCCACAATAAGCAAACTAAACATTTACCAGCTGACCCTGATTCTGAGTTTGCCATCAAGACAAATATTGATGACAATCAAAACATTCCCTTTAGGTAATGAAAGATTTGCAATGAATATTAAGTTTTGAAAGGCTTAGCTACCTTGACATTGTTAGATTTGGACTTAAAATGTTAACCTTCATTCAAAGTCAACAAATTCAAATCATTGGATAAATCAATTTTTCTAGTGCATAACCATTTTGATTTCTCAGGATTTTTTTCCATGCTTTGAATATGATACAGAAAAAGTAATACACAGGAAGGGAGTTGATAACTTTAGCAAGTGCATCATCTGCCATTCGATTGTACACTATTTCAAAGCAAATGTTACCCATTTATTTTAAACAGAGGCAAGGGTACCCCAAAGGGTATGTTTGCCTATTGTCTGGGCAATCCCCATTTGCTTCAGTCTGTGCCTGTTTACTTGTCCAACTCTCACTTAAGAACACTTTTTCCTTTGTTATTTTGTAAGATTATAAATCTGTGTCGGAATATCTTTAGAGTTCTCACTCAAACCCACAGCTGCTTTCGTCCACATATTTCTAACATTTTGCTCTTGAGATGTGAGCATCACTAGTATTTGACATCCATTCCTAGATGCCCTTGAGCTGGTGATTGCCTGTCCTCTTGTTGAAGGATCATGCTGCTGCACATAAACACTTCATCCCCCCATGTTATTCTCATGGTGACTTTACTTTCTGACTGCGCCAGTTGTACCTCAGCAGCTAAATGATTAGTTTTTTTTCCCTTCAGTAGCACCAACAATTTCTCTCCCTTTACCAAAGTCTTGCTCAATATTTTAATACAATAGCCTTTCCATGGCCCTCTCAGAAATGAGCATCTGAGTCTATCACACAATCCCTAATGTTCCTGGTCTTTGAATGGCGGGGCTCCCCATCTTGCCCCACCAGCTATGATGAGATCTGCTGCTGATAGGTTTATTACCAGGTTTATCCTACAGGCTTAAATGTTGCCCACCATACTGAGACTACTACATCAGGTATCCAAGGACATTTGCATCATAGTGACAAATTCTGGAAACAAGTATGTTCCCCTGCTGCTTGATTAATGAACATTGCTGCTGTCGTCTCTGTGTGTTTTATGAAGGCAGCTCTCAGAAATAAAAGGCAGAGTCAGTCACATTTCAGCAGAACAACTGGTTTTGTCTTACAAGAACGTAGACAGCTAGGATTTAGTTTTCCCACTCCTAATTACTCCTGAAGTGTTATTGGCTTAAAATCTAGAACATTTAAACAGGTTTTACATTCTCCCAAAAATCTGCTCTCACCCTATCACTGTTTGCACAATAGGGGTATGAGAGGGAACATATACTATTAAACTAATTGTCAACCAATGAATTGGGTGCTGCTAAGCCTAAAAATTGCCAATGTAGTGCTGTCCCAGCTGTCCAACTAACACACCTTCTGGGCCTAGTTATGGAATATCCCCAGCACACCCCACTCCATCCTGCCATCACCACCAACAATTACTGTGACAACATGATTATGCGACCATTACCCAAGATGCCTTGTATGCTGTCAGAAAAGAATAAGATCAAACATGCTAATGATGTAACCTTCCAGAACCCCTTCTCCTTGCCACCCCCAAACTCACAAACAAAAACAGGATTGGAGTCATCTAGAATGTCCTTCCTCCCTGCACTAACAAATAATTGAAATCCCTTGTTTATAGTTACCCAAGAATAATGGCCCAGTGATTCAGGTATGCAGATGACCGCTGCCAAATTAATCTTGTTACAGCAAGAGGTCAAAGTGTTCAGATTGGCTAGGAAGTACTGATTAACACAAACTGCTGCTCGTGAAAAGGGATTATAGAAAGACAACATATACTGGCTAAAGGATTTCCATTTTCAGTATTATTGATTAGCTTTGCAACCAGACCTTATATTCTTGCATTAAGTCCAATGCAGCAAAACATCGGTGCTTTTTAGAATATTACCAAACAAAATTTGACAAAATGTAAGAAGATATCTTGACAAATAATCAATACTTTGGAATCAGTTTGTTGGGATGTCTTCAAGGAAGATTAAGAGGCCAAGACACTTAAGAAGGCAATTTCAGAGCCAAGGACCCAGCTAGGCTGAGTTCCCATTAGGGAACAATAAAAATTGAGGACATGCCACAAATTGGCATGAATTGAACACCAGAATTGAACATAAGAATATGCAAACATAAGAACTAGGAGCAGGAGTAGACATTTCAGCACCCCCCAAGCCTGCTCCATCATTTGATACAGTCATAGCTGTTCTCACCTCAGCCTCAACTCCACTTTCCTGCCTGCTGTCCATAATGCGTCAACCCATTATTAATTGAAAATCTGTCGGTTTCCACAAATTGACTCAATGTCTCAGCATCCACCTCTCTGGGGTAATGATTTCACCATCCTTTGAGAGAAGTAGTTTCTCTTCAGTTCTATTTAAATCGACTACCCCTTACCCTAAAAATATGATCTCTCATTCTAGATTGCCCCACGTGAGGAAACATCTTTTCAATGCCTACTTTGTCAATCCCCTCTAGCATCTTATAAACTAGAGGTATATAGGGATTTCAGAGTATTGAATAGTTGGAGGAGATTACAGAGATAGGGACAGTGGGATCTGAAAAGAATGATACAAATTTTAAAACCAAGGCATGATTGGACTGAGAGCCAATTGACCAAGTAGTTGATACTTGTTTTCCATTCTGACAGTAATTTGCATAGAAACTGGTTATAAACTCAACAAAATGGTTTATTCAGTTTTTAATATGCACATTTTCATTCAAGCATTTTATTTGATGAGTAATTAAAAATAAAGTACAGGCAGTGCAAGCCAGAACAATTGTAGTAACCTGTCCTTTGTATTGCTTACTGTTAATTGACAATTACTCATTTTCTTGTACACAAGACTGTGGTGGAGGGCTGATGGTATCCCTCTGAACCAAGAGGCCCATTGGTCAAGTCCCACCTGCTTCAGAGGTGTGTAATAACATCTCTGAACAGGTTGATTAGAAAAATTCTATGCAAGATTGTGATGGAAATTGGGAAGTGGGACTCCAAAAAAATGCTCTACTTTGCACTTTTTTACCAGAGTCTGTCACTACAACATAAATTTGGCATTGCAAGATTGAATATTACTAAACTGAGGAGACGTGCTGTTGAAACTTTTTATCAACAATTTAGACTGCCCCCTTTGAAATTTGGCATTCTGCATCTACTCTGATGAGCGCAATGTGAAAAGTTTTGATGGCAGGTCTCCTTTATACAAAAAAATTTACTGGATAATGATGACATAGAAATTTACAATGGGGATATGTGACAACAGCAATTTATAAAGGGAATTTTAATTGAAGGAAACATGAACAACATTTCAAAAGAATTGAGAAAATGCCAATGATTTCTTATTTTTTTTTCCTTTTCCACTTACAAATGCTGGGTTTTCACAAGGTGCTGCCAAACTATCACGTTGACCTGAACAATTTGTCTGTAGCCAAGCTCAGGATGTTACTTTTCACTATGTAAAGAACTTCTTTATATGGGAAATATATGCCACAGAAATAGGCCATTCAGCCCAACCAGACCATGCCAGTGACCAGACCAGTTCACTTGCTGATTTAGCAGCTAAAAATCACAACCTTTCTCAGAGGTGTCAAGCAATGCAAGTGAAGGGAATGTGATCCACAGTGACAATAACAATGATTACATTTTATCCAACATAAGACTTATTCACTGAGAACATAAAATAATTCTGAAACATAAGTTATTTTCAGATCCTTCTATAAGAAAATAAACAATACCCAAACAGATTGGATTATACACAGGTTAAAAACAGCTAGCATAACATTTTAAATACATAAACTATAGCAGCTTCATTTCAAAATAATAATCAGCTTTCAATGGATCAAGTATCAGCCATAAAATGTAATATTTGGATTTGTGGAATATATTACCAAAGTCTTAACATTTAGGCATTACAGTTATAGGTTTTGATGCTTTGGAAAATTAAATGGGAATATTGCAATCTACTATGTAAAGCATTCTTTAATAAAGAAAGAATTCTAGAAAGTAATTGCAGGATGCTTATTACAGCAAGCAGAGCTGTAAGAGAGATGTCTTGAGGACGGTATGTGCTTCTGAGCAAACAGTTTAAAGAGCACAGCATTCAATTGTTTGCCATTCATTGTGCTCAAAGTTCAAGACTTTCTCAGCCCATTCCACAGGAGATCAAACCAGCTATTTGCAGTGACTTTAGCGACTACAATTTACATCGGCAAAGCTGAAGGATCTCTCAAGGAATGGATTAAGGAATGCATTGTTTGTACTACACATGGAAAAAGTAGAAGAGGTATCCTTAGCACAACAAGTTCCAACATCAGAACTCATATACCTTTATGAAAAATGGCTAATTACTTTGCCAATGTAAAACCACAAAGACAGAACAAGGAGGGGACGCAGTGAAATCCTTACAATACCAGGTTAAGTCTGAAACAAAAGGTTAGCAAAAGCTGACAATTATTTGGAATTTTATTCTGACGAATGAAAAATAATCCTTTCATCCCACTCCGTCCTTTCTTTCTTGTTCATATTCTACATCAAAACAGGCAAGTTACTCCACTTTCATTTAACGTTGATTCATGTAGGCAAATGTTGCCAGCAGTTCTCAGTCCGACAGCGCTAGTCACTCATGACTATTGATAATGCCGTAATCTTATGAAAGTGTAAATGTTGTAGTTTGGATCGCATTGCCTGAGCCAGATTTTTTGAAAAATACACATATATAAGAGATTAATGTAACTGGAATAGTTTTAGAAAAGAAGTGGAGATTCAACCATGGTATTTAAAACTGTAAAAGAGTTTCATACAATAGATGAGAAATTGTTTCTACTGTCAGGAGTGTCCTCACCCAGAAAACACAGCTTTAAGAGAATTTGGAGATGAACCAAAGGAGATGAGGAAAAAATATTTTGAGAGAAGTTAGAAACTGAGATGTGTGAAAAAACAGAAGAAGCAAATTCAAATTGTAACATACAAAAAGGGAATGATAAACCTTTTCAGAGAGCTGGCACAGGCACATTGTACTCCTGTGCTTTATGATTCCATGATACAAAGTCTGTAATGTTAAAGGCCTCAACAAAATGAGATGTGATTAGTCTATACTGAACATTGGATTAGTACAACCTATTAATCACTGAAAAGAGAGATACGCTGCTGCATCTTTTCATTTTGCACTCATCAGGATAAATGTAAGAATGGTAAATTTCATGCACAGGGACCCATCCTCTGCAAAAAAAAGAAATATGGTCAGGCCTCATGCCATGTTTGAATTCCCAGGAATAGGAGCTTTTAGTTTTCTGTTGTTTTCTCATTGCTGAGGCCAGTCAGACTCAAATTGCCAAACAATCAGCGTTCCTTTATTCCTGTGCTATAAATCACTGGGTTTGTTTGAAATTTAGCATTCGTCTGTATTCCTGATGGATACAAGACTACATGTTTCGGTAACAAGTCCCACTTTTCAGCTATATGCAAATTTTTTGCAACCAAGCAACTGAATGTATTCAAGTGTAATTTAATGGAGGGAGTGGCAATCTCAATAATTTAACACCATTCTGATGGAGTGGCTATCTAAAATTTCAGGTATCGCTTCATTCCACTTACACAGCCACCTACAACAGGTTCCCACCACAACGGGGATACCAAAGGCAGAATTTGGCAGATGGCCCAGTGGACTGAAACACAGATTTAAATCATTGGTCTTGCAGAAGACGATTCAACTCGTAAGTCAATCCAGAACAAAAGTTTGAAAATAGGGGTTGCCCTTTGAGGAAAGACATGTGAAGGAATTGCTCTGGAATTCTTTGCCACAGAAGGCAGTGAATGTGGTTTTTTTTAGACGGAAGTAGATGAATTCTTATGAAGCGTGGCCATCTAATGTGATCTGCTGTGTAAATTCAAATCACAACCAGATAAGCTATAATCTCGTTGAATGATGGAACACACTGAAATGGTCTACATCTACTTCTATTTCATATGTTCATATGTCATTAAACCCTCATCTGTCACAAGGACAAACACACACACACACATTGTACATATATCGTAGTTAGCAACCCATAACTTAATTATCCAAGTAGATAAAATTTCAAATCTCAGATATTTACTTAGCGAATAAAGCCTCGCGCTTCCATGATTTAAAACTATTAAAGACTTTTTAATGCACAAAATTCAACAAAGCAGTTGGTACTATCTGTCCCATACTCTAACATCTAGGTTTACCATGACGTAAACACAACTTAATCTGCAGCCTGTGGTAGAAATATGTATGATAAACTGCATATTAAAAGACAGTCAAAACTAAGGGAGTTCCGACAAGTTTTTACAGCACAGCACTCCAATGTCAGTGGTCACTTTGAGTTATAAAATATTCTTCAAACTTTGACTGCCTCACTAGTGATTTCACCTTCTCTCCTTCAAGGATTCAGCCTCTGATTTCCCTTCAACAATTCAACATGAAGAGTCTTCTTGCTTCTTCTTCCTGCAATGCATTGTCAGGCAGCCAGACTCCAGCTCTAACTACTCTAGTAACTGCTCGCCTTTCAGGTTTCTAAATCTCTTCCAAGACAAGGTCTATATGATTTCTCAGGTTTGCACCTGAGCTCCTGATCACTAGCATGATCCAAAGTTTCTCACTGAGCAGACAACCACCTACTCATCATAAGTTTCTGTGACACAAACAAGGTCATCAGCCTGAAGTCTCCAGCAAAAATTGCTCCATCCACTTTTGTGCATATGTGGCCTTCTCCTGCCTGTCTCTCCACTTGCACCAGAGGCCCAAGTATGCCAAGTGCTGTAGCCCTCCATCCTGAAAACACATAGCGTGAGCCCGAAATTCAGATTCCCTCGCAACAGATGTGTACCCAAACAGCTAAAAGAGCCGAAAAATTTGGTTTTCACAGTGAAAACTATTCCGTTCATTCATTTTGTTTTGATTCAAAATAAACAGGTTAATTTTAATTGCACCTTGTAAACTATCTTTCAGTCTATTTGCAAGGAGACGATCAAATACATGAGTTTACAGTATAAATATTGCAACAGGGGTTCTGTGTTGTAACTGGATTTTGCATAGTTGAAGGTGCACTCCATATTGGAGAGGAAATGAGGTCTGCTTTCAGAAACAACTGGTGACACTGAGCATGAGACAACATCAGGCACAAAGCTAGAAAACTGATGATAAATTATTGATTTGATTTGATTTATTATTGCGACATGTACTGAGATACAGTGAAAAGTATTGTTTTGTGTGCTATCCAGACAAATCATACCTGATGTAATTACATCTGGGTATTAGAACAGAATGCTGAATATAGTGTTAAAGCTACAGAGAAGGTGCAGACAGAGATCAACTCTGATATATGAGAGGTCCATTCATAAGTCTGATAATGGTGAGGAAGAAGTTGTTCCTTTCCAAGGCAGCAGGAAGTATAGATAGAGTCAATGGAAGGAAGGCTGGTTTTCGTGTTGGACTAGGCTGTGTTGACAACTCTCAGTAATTCCTTGCGGTCTTGGGCAGAGCAGTTGCCAAACCATGCTGTGATGCATCCGGATACGATTCTTTCTATGGTGCAGCAATAAAAATTGATGAGTCATTGTGGACATGCCAAATTTCCTGAGCCTTCTGAGGAAGTAGAGGCATTGGCGTTATTTCTTGACAGTAGCGTTGATGTGGATGGACTAGGACAGATTGTTGGTTAATATTTTCTCCAAGGAACTTGACACTCTCAACCATCTGTACCTCAGCACCAGTGATACAGACAAGGACGTGGCCTCCACTCCACTTCCTGAAGTCGATGACCATCTCCTTTGTTTTGCTGACATTGAGGGAACAGTTCTTGTCTTTATATCATGCCACTAAGCTCTCTATCTCCTTCCTGTACTCTAGCAAATTTGCAAGTGGAGTTAGAGCAGAATTTTCCCACACAGACATGAGTCTATAAGGACTACAGTAAGGGACTGAGTACGCAGTCTTGTGCAGTATTGGTGTTGAGGATTATTGTGGAGGAGGTGTTGTCACCTATCCTTACTGATTGCTGTCTGTGGGTCAGGAGGTCAAGGATCCAAGGGTATTGTGGTGGTGGCTTTGCAATGAAACTATCATTTTTCTCATGTACATCTTCTCTGTAATCTGGAAACCTCCTGCCTACCCCATTCCATCACAAACACAGAACAAGTTGGGAAAGAATTGACAGGAATGGTACTCATTTTCTTTCTCCATCACTTTCCTCAAGTTGTCATCTTATAAATACAGTTTGAATGTAATAAATAAATCTGTTACATATGGAAATAATGTCACTTGATGAACAAGGATACCAAAGCCCTAAAATACAAGCCAATTATAATGACTGGAAGAGAGTCTACAATTCATCCAATGCATTTTTCTTCCCTTTCCTAGTTTTCCTGAAATTTTATCTCCAATGTGTCGTTCACAGAAAACTCCTGATGATGCCATCAACCAGATGCAGCTCCCCATATTAATTCCACCATTATAGTTTACCAACCTTTGCTTCTTTACAACCTTACAATGACCCACCTGAAATAATGAACTTAGTGTGACTCATGCATACCAGTAAACTGGAGGAAGGGTTGGTGGGGTGGGGGGAGTTGTGGAGAAGGGGTGGAAGGTAATGATGCCTGGCAGAAGCAGCTGATTTGTAAACCAATATCTGTAGACACCAGCGGAGGCCTTTCCATATGAATCATGCTGAGTTCATCCAGCCAATTCCAAGTGAAATCCATGGGAATTCCTAAAATTTTTTGGAGCCACGGGGTTAAGATGCAGACTATGCATGCTTTGTGTCACTATATAATGTATATTTGTGTACTTGCCCACGACCCAATGACAAATGTATATATTTCAACAGCACAGGCTCCTTGCATGTATCTCAAAGTCCTATATTAGAAATCTTCATGGTAATTATATGCAATTTTGTCAAATTTCAATGAACAAAATATTCCAACTATTACCAGCCATAGTGGCTGGAACAGAGATATAAACAGACAGTCATGGCTGATTCAGTAGTGGCTTCATTAATGAAACTATAAACAATGAAAAAGTCTACAATTTCAACATTTAGCAGAAAAAGCAGGCATCCTCAAACCATAAATAATTCAGGAGGAGGCATTGCCAAACTGAATGGACCATTGTAACATTACAAAACGTGATGTTTTACTGACTGAGAAATAAAACTAAACTGATGTCGGGCATAACTCAGAAACATTATACAGACAACAAATATGTTGAATTCTAGTGGATTAAATGTAGTTTCATAGATACTGAAATATGTTTGTGAGGAATCAGTTTGCAGATTGATGAATTCAGTAGTACAATTTCAAGTAACAATATACTTTTACTGATTTCTCAATTAAGACTAGGTGAGACTGTTATACCTATGTTAAAATCTAGTTTTGTTTGTTAGTAAAGAGATTTGCATAGTAAATTTAATGCAAATTATACAAGGACTGTTATTATCTTAATATATTGATACATCTATTTATTGAAGGTGAAAGAATGTATCGGAATTAACTAGAATTATTCTTTGAGTGATCCCAAGATTGTTTCTGCAATATACCATCAAATTCATTTCCAGTTGTAATCAGTTGCTCAATAAGAGAACTGGAAACAAACTTTTTCCTGATAAACAAGAATGTGGAGACTGAAGGGGCAAAAATCAATGAATAGGTAAATAGAAACCACTTCAGAAGCTTCCTAATTACCCATTCTTTGAATACAGATGAGGTCACTTGATCACATCATTTGCTAAGACATATTCTTGGCTTAAAAAGGAGAAGGAATAGCACAGAATATGTTACCACTCTACCAATTTTCAAACAGTTGTGTTTTCCAAGTATTATGATTTCATGCTCCAACTGTTCAGTGATGTTATTATAGAGCAATTGTTGTGATGACACTGTAAAATTAGTGTAATTGCAGAAACAGACAAATTAAATATGGTGGTCAAAAGGGTTAATAAAAAAAAGACCAGCAAGAAGGAAAAATACTGTTAGACATGAAGAAAAGATTAAAGTATGGCTAATACTGCTTTAGCATTGTCCTTGTGAGTCAATCAATCCAGCGATACTCATCTTTCCAGTAAATGAAAAGCTCTAGTTCACCTGGATCCCCTTTTAAGTTGAATTCCATGAGCTGGTCTGTTCCTGTTGCCACAAACTCTACTTTTTGTAGATGAGCTACAGATATGCTATATCAGCTTTGCTGGAAGTACTTGATAGAGTTGTCATTCAGAAAAATGGGTGGATGTCCATATTGTCCATATTATCATTGTCCATGACCTTCTCGGTGGACAGTTTCTGCACCTTCTTATGGTCTTGACATATTTCCAAAACAAAGGGACACAAAACAGGGCACATCTATTTGTGGCCTTACCAGTTACTGAACTTTCCTTTGTACCAATTCCATTAGGTAGTGCTATAGAAGTAGCCTGCAAACATTGCCCTGGGCTGCTCTTTGAGATTCACTCCTGGCAAGGGATAGTCTCCCTTGCTTTATTTCCTGAGGAAAATTCTTGAGATCAAATTTGGAAATTAGTCTGCTCATTGACTCATCTACTTCATTCAGACTTAGAGTGTTTTCCACAGAGGCCTATGTTTATCTAAATTTTAAATCTTGTAGCAATATAAGAATCCTTGCTCACTTACTAACAAGCTCATGAACAGACATTCTCACAGCTGGAACTCACTGAGCAGACTTAAATTAGACTGACTGCAAAAAAGATTGTGAAACACGTTGGATTGGTGACATTTCTGTCCCCTCCACCACACCCCTGTTTCAATGGAGGATTTACACAACTGAATTCACAAGTCTGTTATCAGTTCATGGAAATCAGGTTGAGCAATACCAATGATAAGAACCAGTTCATGGAATCTGAATTAAAAGATTAGTATCAAAGAGCCTCATTTTGACTTTTAAGATTATTCCAAATGTTTCCAAAGTAAAACTTCATTAAAGTCATTGATTAAAGAGGTTTTGTCTGATGTCTCCATTTATATCATCTATTCCTACTTCCTTGATGAACTATGAAGTAACAGTTGAGATTGACCTTATCCATACATTTAACTATTTCATATATTTCAAGGAGGTCCTCCTCTTACACATCCGCTGCCCAGAAAGAAAAAGTGTTTTTATCCCCTTTCTCCATTTCTTCTTATGTTGTCGATGTCAACTTTGTTGGAACGAGATTGGTTAAGTTTCTGTGGGAAGATAAAACATTTGATGGGATTTTTGTTTAAAAATGCAGAGCCACAAGTGAGTAACATCACTGTAAAAATCATACTTTATTTTTAATCTGAAATATGCCATCTATGCAATTCTTCAGTACAGATGAAATTATATGCCCAGTGGTCAATCACTGAAGTAATTCTAATCACACGCAAGACACACTTATTGAATTAACTCACACAGACTTTATTACTTCAGTAAACCCTCATGATTTGTGTCTAGTTGGTGACTGAAGTGTTTCTGAGTTATCTGCATCTCAAAACTAACAAGATGGTTTCTCTGTGAGTGTTACTGAGCTTCAAGTATTAGGCTACTCTGCTGTCAGAAGCTGTGATTTAACATTATTTATTTCACCTCAGTGGAAGAAATTTCTACGGCCTTAAGCTGTATTCCTTCTTCTTAGAACCTGCTGTGGAAATGTACCTGAACTTAATCAAGATTATTGTTCAATTTTCCCAGTAGTATTATATGACAAGAATGTGATTAACTCAACGAATAAAGATTGAATTCTGAAGTCTTTCACTAGATATATCAGTTCTGGCCTTCAAAGGAACAGGATTGCTTCATCTTTTTGTCTGTGGCAATAACTTAAAATAACTTCATTTTACCTTTACACCTACTTATTTTATTTCTAATTTTCTCCTCTCTGAAGCTAGTTCCTGTTGCAATGTAGTTCAGTAAACTCTAATTCCTTGCTGGAGTCTCAACGAAGTGGTCAGCTTTATGTTAGACCTGACGCTAGAGGTTCTGACTGACAACTAATCCCACCAGCAGTACATGTTGCAAATGTCCCACTGGGGTCGTGTGATTTCTGACCACTGGACAAAGTCGACAAATTATTCCTGGGCTGCCTGTAGACTCTTTGAGGTAAGAATACACATGACTCCAAACTGGTCTTCATGCAACTGCCATCCCTTTCTGTTCTATCAGTATGAGTCACTGGTTAGCATACAAAAGTATCAATCCTCATTGCCCCAATCCAGGAATCCTCAGTTGCTACCACGATCTAAACTGAGATTAGCTAAATCATCACAGTGCAGTGGTCAAACATGAAACCTTCTAGTTTAGAGGGCACAGTGCAGAAGCATTGTGTGCGGCGGGATATTCAACTACAACCTGCAGATTATCTTCTCTTGTTTCAACATGAAATGTTTTCTAGACAGCTGCCTCTCAGAATTTGGCGTGTCCTTTAGAGATCTAAGGGTATATTGGATCTAGCTCACAGATAGACATGATCATTATAGTATCAACACAATATCAAGGAAACTAGGTGTTGCATCACAGAAGGTATAGCCTGTCAACCTTTGAGTAGAAGTTAATTCATCCCATTGCAGTGGGAAACATGGTTGGTGGGGCTCACTTAATAACATTGACAGGCTGTAAGTCAGGCTACCAGTGCCAGGAAAACTACCCACGGCCTCTGAAACAGGAAGGGGCTCATGTGAAAGAATCCCCAGATGCAGTGGGGTATCAGCTCGTTAATGAGCCAGTTGACAACCATTATTCCTGAATCCATTGGAATTTAGTGGAGGATCAGAGATGCATTGGAATTCACATGATTTTCTCCTGGTTCCGTAACAAAACAAAGCAAACTCTGTTGAATTTATCAATGACCTACCAGGGAGGGTACTGTCATTTTTAGAATCTCGAAGGACTTAAAATTGAGAAGGGAGGGCTGCTGAAAGCTGGCTTCTGCCCTTGTTTTCAACCCCATTCTCTCCGCCTGTCCCATGTTATTATCCCCATGTATCTCAAACTGCTTTCCCTCACCTGAGTCCAGTAATCCAGTGACAGTCTCTAGTGACACCGCCCACTGCACCTTGTGCCTTCTGATTGGCTGGCTGATTGGCAGTGTATTTCCACCATTGTGGTCCGAAAGTGGCAGAAGACCTGCTGCCTTGGTGTAACTTTCTATGGCTTAGTCTCCCCATGGAAGCAATATATCTTTTTCATTCATTGTCCATCTAGCGGATGGGATGTGCTTTAGGGACATCAAGTTCCAAGTTCTGCCCTGTGTTACTGTTGTGTATCCAATAGACTAAAGATTCAGGGGCATTCTCTTCCCTTTCATGTTTTATATAATGAGGTACCATTTTCTAATATAATCGTCTTTATGGAATAATCACATTAATAATTTTTATTCTGAGCAGCTTAACTTGGACAAAACAGCCTCTTAAAATTTGGTTCGGACCATCATCTGTAACAGAATCTGAGAATATTATATCACTGAGTCAAAATCACGGAATTCCTTTCCCAATATTATTGGGGGTCCAGCATATGGCCTGCAGCAGTTAAAGAAAGCAGCTCACTTCCACCTTCTCAAGGGCCACTAAGGTGAGCAATAAATGTTGGCCCTGCCAGTGGTGGCCACATCCCATGAGTGAATAAAAAAACTACTTCAGAAAATGATAACATACCAAACAGAGGACTGTAAGTAGGTAAGTCACCTTGTTTCATCAAACAGATCTGCTTGATATAAAATTATCTCACCTAGTTGATGAAACAGAGTAATATCATTGTTCTGCGTCACTAAATATTAATGGCAGCTACTTATTCAAATGGACACCTTTTGCACTCAGGAGGCAAAATTCCTGCATCTTACAGTCCACACTCCTGAAGACAGGAGAAACATAATCAAGGAAAATCATTCATTCATCATTTGTTTCCTGTCTTTTGAAATCCCCCAAAGTCACAAATCAAACATCTTGATGCTTCATTTTCTTTTCTACTAGCTTTTGTACATTTTGACTGGCTTTTTTCTTCCATCCATTCATCAGTCCAAATTAACTTCCTTATAGATTCTGATCTCTCCTACTGCAGTCACTGCTGTTATTGTCCGTCCACAATACCTTTGATGTATGCTGTGCACAGTCATGTCGCTAGCAGTTTACCATTGATTCCACAGCTACTTACACAAGCCCCTAGCGCTGGCATCATCTTCATATCCTTTAATGAATGCAGAGGCCCCCCTGAGCAGCCGAGGATGCCCCAGTTCTTTCAATAGGTAGCTGGGACTTGTCAAAAGAATAGGCCGCAGTGTGTACAGCAGCATGACATGAGCAGTTGTCAGGGCAACTCTTTGTAGGCTGTTTTGTTGCAGGGCAGTTTTCAGCAATCTTTGTGCGAAACTTTAGAATTTCATACCAGTCAGCTTTTTTATAATAATTCTACTGATTCTGTTTTTCGTTCCCACAACGGTCTATTAATCAATGCCAAGGCTGCTGGTATTCTCCTTGCCACCATTACCTCACCAAGCCTTAAAAGAAAGGACAGAGTTAGGCTGGATGCACTTTGCTATGCAGAGACCTGCTGTTTTAGTACAATTGAATTGAACTGTTGGGCTGATAATTAATGCAGAGCTCGAATGGACCAGGTACCAAGACATATCACGTTTAAAGAGTCAGTAGAGATATTGGGGTAGTTCCAGGATTTGAGAGAAAGAAGTATATGTGATACATTGGAAAATGTTTTTAAGGGGACTGTTCAAGTCCAAAATGTGGAACCATCTTATGGCTGGACCTGACTTCTGCTGCGGTACAGGCCATTATAAAGAATAATTTTGTCTTTGTGCAAGAGTAAACCAGCTGACTGTTTTACACCACTCTTTTTTTTAAATTTTCCCTAACTTCAGTAAAAGTGAGAAGCAATAGAAACACAAAACAAGGCTGAAGATTGATTATCGCCTATCCTCCACCACTGAAACTCAGTAGCAGCATTGTGTGCAAACTACAAGATGCATTGCAGAAATTCACCAAAGATCCTCAGACAGCATCTTCCAACCCACAACCACTTCCATCAGGAAGGACAAGGGTAGCAGACACATGGGAATGCCACCACCTGCAAGTTCTCCTCTAAGCCAATTACCATGCTGTTTTGGAAATATATGGATGTTCCCTCACTGCCGCAGGTCAAAATCCTGGAATTCCCTTCCTCCAGGCATTGTGGGTCCACTTCATGCACATGGCCTGCAGCATTTCAAGAAGGCAGCTCACCACCACCTCAAGGGCAACTGGAGACAAGCAATAAATACTGGCCAGCCAGCAACATCCGCATCACACAGCTTAATAGGAAAAGCCCTATCACAAGAAGTCAAGCAGCCTTTTCTGTCTATGAGCACATAAAGATTTTCTCTTCAAGTTCCCCATTCGTTTTCTTTGAGAAAGGCACAGGACTTTCCTGAGTACTAGCTGGTGACAATTGATAGATATTTGAAATATTATTTAGTCAATAGTGTAGAGAGCATAATGGGGAAAGGGCATCGAGAGAACTATTTAAAATAAAAGAAAATGAGAATGTAATTAGTTTATGATACTTAGAATTTAGGTTCTAATATGCCCATCCCTTTCTCAATCCAGTTGGGATGAAGCTATGTACTGGTATCAGAGGTTAGGACTTATTTCTTTATGTAAAATATTAAAAATGTTGGTATGCACCACCAGTCGCAATTTTGAATCATTTTTCTTCTGCAAATGTTTAAGACTAAAAATCATTACATAACACTCAAAATGGGCAAATGCTAAAGGTACCAACTTTTCTGATCAAACTATTTTATCATCATGGTTTATTGATGAATCAAACAAAATATATGTGAATAAAATGTAATCTGGATTTTTTCTCAGGAAACAGTGACTCACATAAAATTTCAAATGAAATTTCAAGATGATAAAAATTATATATCACATACTGATTGTGCCTACTTATTGAATTTATTAAAGAATTTGCTGTCTAAGATAACTTTTATCCAGACATTTCTAACTACGTAAGTTTTCAATAAAAGCAATTGGAAGAATTTATCAGCAGGTGGAGTTGAAGAGCACATGCCAACACTATTCCTTTCTTTTTCAAGAAGACGTTGAAAACAGCTGAATGGTAAAATTTTATTTCAGACAAATGCTGACATTTGCTTTTAAAAAATGCTATTTTCTGACATGAACTATTCAGGCAACTAATATTTATGAGAGGCATCATCTGTGGTTATAGATCTTTTATTAGTATCAGATTGCTTATTCGAGTTTTTATTTAGTCTGTCACCTTTTTGTTTTGGTTGTAAACATTCAGATAGAGGCTGGATAACTCAGTTAACTGGACGTTGAGCATATCCATCCGATTAATGCCAGCAGCCCAGGGTCTGATTTCCCAGTCCAACTGAGGAAGACTCAGAACTTGCCTCCCAGCTGTAAAATACAGTAAAAGTAAATAGAGAAAAAGTAAACACATAGTAAAATATCGTGGCACTTTGTTCTGGTTCAGTGAGTAATCACCAAGGATCTGCCTTCGTGCACAGAACTACAGAAGAAATATTCCTATCCCATGAATAGCCTTGGTAGTACTGAATCTGAATTTTTTTTAATGTCATTATACTTTCATGGCATGCAGGCTTAACTGTCTAGGCTAACATTTGTTGCCCTTTCCTGTTTCCCTATGGGGAATAAATGGTGAACCGCCATATTGAATTGGTTTATTCCTGGGAGTGGGATAGGTGTAAACCCACAGTGCTATTAGGAAGTGAGTTCCAGGACTTTGCCATTCCTTCAAAGTCACTGGATCAATGTGGTTCCATGTCTGAATGATGTGTGTCTTGGAGGAGACATTGCAAGTGATGGAGCTTCCATGCGTCTACTTCCATCGTCCTTCTAGGTGGCGATGGTCATTGGTTTGGAAAGTGTTGTCAAAGGAGCCTTGTTGAGTTACTGCAGTGCATCTTGTAGATTGTACACACTGCTGCCACTGTGCTTTGGTGGTGGGAGTTAATGCTGAAAGTCCTTGATGAGATGCCAACCAAGCAGACTACATTGTCCTGGATGCTTCTTGAGTATGGTTGGAGCCCTTCTAGGCAACTGAAACAAAACATCCTACTGCTGTCTTTTAGGTGGTAGGCAGACTTTTTGGAGTCTGGGTGAAAGTTACCGACTCCTAACCTCTCCTGCTTTTGTACATTCATTGTTTATGTGGTTGGTCCACTTCAGTTTCTGGTCAATGTCAAACACCCATGACATTAATGGGAGATTCAGCGAAGGTGATTCCAGTGAATATCATGGGGAGATGTTTGCATTCTCTTTTTTTTGGAGATGGTCATTGCCTGGTGCTTTTGCAGTGTGAATGCAACTTGCCAAATATGAGCCCAAGCCTGGATATTGTCCAGGGCCTGCCGCATTTGGGCATAAATTTGCTGCAGTTTCTGAGGAGTCAGGAATGGTTCTGAACTTTGTGCAATCTTCAACAAACAATTCCACTTTTCCTAACTGAATAAACAATGGTGACAGCAAGACAAAATGGGAGGAGTGAACTAAAGAGTGATAGCGTGAAATTACAACGGAACTACTGGGAAAAACATTTTGAAACACAATTCTTAGAAAGTTGGTTAAAATGATCAAAACTTTACAAAGGTAGAACAGCTTTCAATATCACGAATTGTTCGCTTATTATTAGGTCTTAAATATCTCTGCAAAGGGTAACATCTATATCTAACTTGGAACATCACACACTAAATAATGGCAACCAAATATGCATAATAAAAATGAAAAGGACTGCTGTTCTGAGGAAGGGCGCACTCAACCCGAAACATTAACTCTGATTTTTCTCCACAGACATTGCCAGATCTGCTGAGCATTTCCAGCAATTTCTGTTTTTGAACCAAGTAAACATTTTATACATGATTACATATATCAAGATGCACGTTGTACAAAGGTTACATAAATGGGACAAGATAACACATAACTAAGTGAAAAGCTTGACCTCCAAGCCTAATGATTGTTGATGAGCTATTTAACTACGGAAACTTCACAGTTGCATGTTGTTCAACCTCGCTCCTTGAAAGGACAATTTCAATAGCTAGCAATTAAAAATGGGAGCTCTGATTAATTATTTCGCTGCTGTACAAAAAAGAAGCGCTATTTGAAGTCCTCGGCCTGCTGTGTTCATCCAGCTCTAGATCTTGTTATCTCAGATTCTCCAGCATCTGCAGTTCCTACTGTCTCTGCTATTGGAACAGTTTTAACAATCACTAGGAAATACATCAACTCAGCACAGACTTGGGTTAGAGCCTTTGGTTTTTGTGGACAGCATACATTGGGTAATCAATGTGTTAACCAGCTGAGTCATCAGTCAAAACCTCAACCTCATATATTTGCTTTGTTAATAAACTGTGCCTTTTTTTTATCATTTTGGAGGACCACTCACTGTGGACTGCAAATTTCATCTCACCCATTGTTATGCCCCACCCCCTCTTATTAGGTCCCCCAAATCCCTTATAGGCCCTGTTGGCTGCCATACAAATGCAGAGACAGACTTCTGGCTGATTTCCTTAAGCTATGGGGTAGTATACTCAGAAAACAGTCCGTTCAGAATATCATCAATGGTGAGGTTCAGAGCCTGGCAAGTCCTTATTCGTGATTGAGAATGTGAGGATGTCCAAGTCAGACCCCAGCATTATATAATGAATTATCAAGCCACCCAAAAAATGCTTTAAAAAGATGTATTTGTAATAATGGTTGTGTTACATTTTATGTTTTCAGAATTTTAGAGTGAATTTCTGACCTAACAAATAGTCCCCTTCCCTCATTTATATGCACAACTCCTCAAATAATGAAGCAATCTGTGTCCACATACTGTATAAAGTGGAAAACATTCAGGCTTGGGCTAAGCAGTGGTAACATTAACACTACACATGCTCAGTCAATGATGATTGACATCAAAAGATAATTTAATCAGTTACTCTATACATTGACATTGCCATCATTAAATCAATATCCTGGACGAAGCTGCTAGAGGCTTAAACAGATCTGCCAGTTGTTACAATGGGTCCACTGGCAAGGGTCCTCAATTCATTACAATTCTAGATGGAATGCCCCCAGTGAGTTGTGCTACCAAGCGAGGAGAGATAAACTAACTCCCCTTCTTTACTCAATCCCCCTCCTATTTGATCACAAGGTGAATTTTTAAATCGAGGATTTCTCCGACATGGATACCTTTTTCCCAGCTGAAGCATAGCTGTACATTGTATTAAAGGAATCAATTTAACCAGGCTTTCTTCAGTGAATCTAAAAGTGTGGTTATGAATTGCTAAAAGATGAGAAAACATAATAAAACGAGACGCTCGTACACAGAGATTACAACGAAGAGATGAGTCTGATAAGTTAAACTAAAGTACAACTAACTAATCTTTGTCCATGACAAATAGATTGGGAAATGCTGTATCTGTTGAGTTGCGTGATTCTAGGAACATAGACTTTGAAAGTTGAGTGGTAATTTAGAGATTCTTGGTTCCGCAGTCAGCCGAAAGGCAGCTGTCCAATTTATTTTGCAAATGGCTCATAACCCTGAATTGCTTGCAGACATGTTCAATTTTTACAGCATGCACTTTTTCAAAGAGGGCAGTCAAAAGATGACTGCAGGCACAAATTCAGGGACTGTCTGGCTTGACAGAAACCTGAGAGGAGCCATGGAATGTCACACCTGAAAAGGTGCCCAGGGAATGTCATATAGCAACCATTCAAATGGAGAGATGCAACTTGAAACAAATTGGACTGAGATCTCCTCTGTTTATAGAAGTAATGAGCAGCTCACTACCCATCTCAGCAGAAAGCTCTCTCCTGTGAATGATGTCCCATCTGTAGACATGTATGTGTTTTGTCCATCCAAGACTATATACAAAAATGTATAGGAAACATTGAAATTTCTGGTCTGTATGTGTTTGGACTGATGTGCTGGTGTGCATTAATATGCTGTGAAGATCATTAGACTCTCTCTGGTTCTGAATGTTAGAAACCAGCTGAGGCAGTGAAGACACTGTTGAAAAGACAACAGGACAAAAGCCTGCCCGCCTACTTGCAGAGTTAAAAATCTCAAAATCAACCAACCCATTACCACCATCCACATTACCAGTTTCATCCAATTAGTGGCTGCAGTATTCCGCCATCTGCTCAATATGGAACCCGGAGTCTGATTCACATATCTTTGAAACTGTTTTCTTTTTGCTCAAGATACTTTTTCCTTCAAGATACTAACAGGAAAAAATAGGGTAGTTAGAGCTGAACTACTTCCAGGAGTTGGAGATTCTAGAACTAGGAGGTATAGTCAAGAATTAGGGCCAGACCATTCAGGAGAGACATTAGAAAGCACTTCTGCACACAAAGGATAGATGTTTGGAACTCTCTTCCACAAATTTCAGTGGATGCCTGTTAAGTTTAAACCTGAAAAAGTTTTTTTTTTGTTAAACAAAGGTATATGGGCAAAAGGCAGACATATGGAGGAGTTAGGCCACAGATCACCATGATTTCATTGAATGGTGGAACAGGTTGAAGCAGCTGAATGGCCTACTCCTATGCTCCTATGTTCCAATACACTAAATTCACAATTCTGCGTGTGTGTGTGTACGTGTGTGTGTGTGTGTGTGTGTGTGCATGTGCATGCGCATGTGTGTGTGTGTATGTGTTTATGTGTGCACATGCCCTATTTTACAAACTTTTGTGTTTAGCAGCTAATAAACTCACCCTTTCTTTAACCGCTACATTGGAACACTATCACCTGCAAGTTTCCCTCTATGTCACAGACCATTCTGACTTATGACCATGTCAGCATTCCTTTCCTGTCACTACATCAAAATTTAGGACTCCCTCCATGATGGCACTATGGATCTATTGACCCCACATGGACTGCAGCAGTACAAGAAGGCAGCTCACTATAGGAATTAGGGATGGGTAATAAATACTGGCCTTAACAGAAGTACCCACACTCCATAAAAGAATAAAAAATATGACAGCTTAAGTAGAAGTCAACTCACGTTAGTAACAGCATCCTTATTCCACTTTTGTTCATGAATTTCCTTTCATATTTATAGTTCAGCAGCTTGCATGAATCACTGAGCTTCTTGAGATTCTTGAACCTTGCTGCTCAACTGGGAGTTACATTGAAATAACTACATCTTATGCCAAAGCTGGCTGCACATTACAGGCATCTGGAGCTCGCAGTCCTGCCCTGTGGCCAGCAATGAAGGGCGATAATTAGATCAGATTATCAGACAAACCTTTAACCAGCACATTCCTGAAGTGAGCTCCAAAACAGCTGAAGAATATTTGGATGAAAATTTACATACCACTCCTTGCTCCATTCAGTACATGAAGGATTCAATGTCTTTTCCTTTAGAGGGATGCAGGTTATATATCAGATAAATAGAATCATTTGTATAACAGGTGGTCTGATAAACTTGATCAGATTATCAGCCTGATTGCAAATTTACCAACTGATACTATGAGATTCTGGCGAAAACAGTCTTTATCCTAACACAACGTAGAAATACACATTTTTCAGTAGTAACTGAACAATCAAAATTGTCTGTGCCAGTTCCCTGCTGCTAAAAGACAAGGTCAAGATGACCGAGGGAATTTAAAAATCAAATCCCTACTTCTGGGTATTTTGCAAATGTTCATTATTTCCATTCGGGGAGAGAGAGCAGAAGCTATGCTTTCACACTGTTCCTCAGCCATATTTATGTATACATGCAATTGAGTTTTCCTCCTGCTATTTAATGTATTTCTTTTATACATAATTAACACATGAAGTAGTGAATGCCAGTTTTAATTTCTATCTGTACCTCTCCCACCAGCTGTCAACCACAAGTCCTATATCCTACGCTGCCTCTGACCTTACCCAACATTTTTATCTAAACATGAATTCCAGCACTTCATAACTGAGGTTTCTTCATATTTGCGAGAACGTTAAGGCACAGGACACTCGGAGTCTTTTCAAACGACACTGCTTATCGAATGAAGAGAGAACTACAACCTGAAATAAAATTACTCCTTTGATAAAAAAGCCTTGATAGAAACAATTCAGCCACTGTTTTACAATTGAGTCACCCCAGTGCGTGGAGCAATCTGAGGTCAGACAGACAGAATCCAGAATGCGTCGAGGAAAGCAAAAACAAAAGGTTATCAGACCTAACGTTAATGTGACATGGGGTCATGCTGGAGACAGATTACAACTCTCTGTGGACTTTTCAAAATAAAATTGTACAGCTCATAAATTCTTTGTTTGTGCCTGACTGTCAGTGGGAAATCCTATTGCTCTAAAAGACTTGACACTTTCTGCCCAAACAGGGTGGATTTGTGAATCATACCACTCTGTGATTATACTATCTGACAGTGAAGGGGCTCGGGAAAATGTCTGCAACATGTTGAAGGAGGCATTGTATACATATTTTTCCTCTTTGGATGTGACTGTGGCTCTAATCTGTGGAGGATTAATAAGGTTACATCATGTGTATTAAGAGCTGTCAAAGAGTGCCATTCATATTTCATGTTGCTTAGTTTATCAATTGGAAATGTTTACACTTTGAGAAGGGAGACTTTACTCCATTAAATTCTGAAGCCTTTTCTTCACCGATTGAACTGGTTGAGGGAATTCCCACAGCTGCTCCAGGCAGCCTGTCACACAGACTAAATGCCAGGAGAAAGCCAAATCGTTTTTCCTTCTTCAGCCCTGTCCACATGCAGAAATTTGAGTACCTGGTATCAGCACATGCCGCAAGACCTTCAGCGGATGCATCCTGCCATGCACAGCCGCTGTTTCTGATTTCCACATGAGTCAAAAGGCCACCAGCTCTTGTCAACCATTGAGTAGTACTTCCCTTTCACTGAGGGATTTGAATTTAAAGGGATGTTCCGTCCCTTGTGAACAAAAATAAGGAATCTTCTTTTGTTTCTGTACACATCCCGTTATCACCCTCTCTTGTTATAAATCAGAAGATAACTATTTAAACAGAGTCCAAGTCCATGTTTTTAGTGAAACCTTTAATCAGTTCACCACAAACTATCAAATTCACTCCCCATTGATCGCTCGCTCCTCATATTTATAAAATCAATTCATAACCAATTACCCTTTAATTAATGTATCCATCATCAATTGTCTTGTGTTTTTAGACCTCAGGCGTCCCTTCAGACCCTAATCGATGATAACACTTGTGTTATTCAATTATTTCTCTCCTTTACAACCTGTCGTAGATATTTCACTTTGCCTTGGCACTGCAATTGCTTAAATTCTGCAAGCCTTTTACATGCCTCATTCTGACAAAAGGTAATCAACTAGAAATATAAGATGGAATATAGTGAAGGTGATGTAGATGTCACCAGTTGGCTGAAGAGCTGATGAGAGTCCCTCTTCACCTCCACTGGGGTCAGCACACCATTATGACCGTGAAGAGTTCACTTAACCGGGCAGCAGCAGGCCATGTCCGAGATCAAGGACCTGAGGGCAGAATTTCTACCCTGTCCTGCCCGAGAGCTGCCAGCTTGTAAAGACTGGCGGCTGTCCCTTGGGGTCAGCAGTACCATCACAAAGGAGGTAGCTGCTGCTGGGACCGTACTCAACCAACACCCAGGATCATAGAGATGCAGGCCCTAGAAAGTTCACAGTGTGGAGAGGAGTGTAGCGAGTCATGGGGCCGTGGTCATGGAGAAGGGGAGCATTGCGGCTTTCAGTGAGTCCCTCCCCTTCTGGTTGGCAGATCTCTTGATCTGTAAACAAAGGGCAACCGCCCTGCTCACACCTTCACATTTCCCCCCCACCCCCTCAACACGCTCACCCCAACGTGTCTCGAGGAATGGAAGGAATCTGACAATTTGTTACCTTTTCAGGCTTTCCCACACGGTGGCTCCCCTGCCCATTGCTGAACACCAGTAATGGTGGATAAGGCCCATAAGTGGGCATTAGTTATCCATTTAAGGGCCTCAACTGGTAGTGGAGCAGGAGGAGTGTCCATGAGCTTCCCAGCATAGACTTAATCGGGCTGGAAATCCCTTCTAAAGTTCCTCTCTTGACCATTGTGCTGGCTGATGTTGAAAATCATTGACACTCTCCCCTTTAGAAACGTTATCATCACCCATTTCCTCAAAAAACACCCGTTGACCCCACTATCCTTTGAAACTGCAGTCTGATCCCCTTCCTCTCTAAATTCCTTGCAAGTATTTTCCCTGGCAACTCTGTTCCTATCTTCCCTGAAACTCTGCTTTTGAGTCCCTTCAATCAGATTTTGATCCCTGCCACAGAAAAGTCATCCAGTCAAATATTAGGAGGATTGAGGCCGTTATTATTGGACCCCTCTCCAAACGCTGTTGCCCAGCCCAGTATACCTACCGCCATTCCCCACAACAATCTGAGTGTAAAACAGTTCTTTCATGCTATTCACCACACATTTGACCTTGAAATGAGCTTCCAAACACATGTTCCTGCCATTTCAAAGTCCCCCCTAATTCCACCTCCATAATTGACTTCGCTGCTGTTTCAGCTCATCTGCTGCTGAAACCCTCATTCATGTCTTCACTACATTTAAACTTGATTATAGCAATTCAGTCCTGGCTAGTATCCCACTTTCCACCCCTGGTAAAATTCAGACCATGTAAAACTTTGCTGCCCATGTCTCAGTGTGCACAATGTCCTGCTGTCCTGTCAGCCCTGTACTTGTTAATGGCTTCTAGTCAAGAAACATCCTTGCTTTTAAAATTTTTATCTTTATTTTCAAATGTCTTCCTTGCCCCTCCATAGTTCTGTAATCTCTTCCAGCCTCATTCTCTCTGAGAAACCCCTCCTCTAATTCTGACCTTTTCAGCAAGCCTAGTTTTAATTGGCATCAGTGACTTCAGTTGTCAGGTCCCAGGTTCTGGAACTCCCTTCCTATACCTCTTTGCCTCCCTATTTCACATCCTTTCTTTAAAGTACATTTTAAAATTATTGGTTTGTCCAAGATTTGAACACCTGTCTTAATTTCTTCTTTTGTAACATGTTTTGTTTTACAATAAAAACCGAAAGAACTGCGGATGCTGTAAATCAGGAATAAAAACAAAGTTGCTGGAAAAGCTCAGCAGGTCTGGCAGCTTCTGTGTAGGAGAAAACAGAGTTAACGTTTCAGGTCCGGTGACTCCAGTTCTGAGGAAGGGTCACCAGACCCGAAACGTTAACTCTGTTTTCTCCTTCACAGTTGTTGCCAGACCTCTGAGCTTTTCCAGCAACTTTGCTTTTGTTCCTTGTTTTTGTTTTACAATGTTCTGGTGAAGCAATTTGGGATGTTGCAATACTATTTTTGGTGAATCAATTGCTGATCTCTTGTAGAAATTGACAACCATTTTTGGCATAGTTCCTAAAAGTAAAGCTATGATATGAGTATCTCCCCAATAGGGGAGACGTTGCATACGAGAAAACTTATATGTATTTCTCAGCCAAGAATTTTGACTCCAGAGCAGAAGAGCATATATTGACCTCAATCTCAATCAGAAGTAGAAAGAGCTTAAATAGCAAATGGTCAAGGAAAAGCTAGTAGAAGGTTTTGCTGAAGTCTGTACACTCATGGCAGAATCACTGATATCAAAGCTGAAGGAAGTTCTTACTCCAATTGGCAACAAAATTCAAAAAGATGTGCAAGTGAAGAAGCAGCAACTGAATTATATATAGATTTAGATTTTATTGTCATGTGTCCTCCAGTAGAGAAGCGCCGGAGTACAGAGAAAAGAGTGTAATGTCACCACACACAGCCCCATCTTAGGTACAAAAGGTACCTAGGTACAAAGTAGTCAAAGAAACAAAGTGAAAAATGTTAAGCATTACCTTCATAGAAAAATAAAGAAATAAGATAACAGTTAACATTGAAACTATCTTTACCATCTGAGAGTTGATACAGTGTGGAGCTGGAGGAACACAGCAGGTCAGGCAGCATCAGAGGAGCAGGAAAGTCGACGATTTGGTTGGAACCCTTCTTCAGGAGTGGCTACCATCTGAGAGTTTGTGTAGTGACAGATACACAATGGAAGTATCTGGAACTGAATTGAGTCAAATTGCTACACAGCATAGTGAATTTGCTACAAATTCAACGATTGCCATTAAGGGCTGAGGTGATGGAGAACGGACAAGTTCAAGTGGAATATCTGACTTCCTACCTTCCAAAAAAGAATTCCTAACAGCAAATAAGTGTGAATCCATAATGAACTGTAGGACCCTGGGAAATACAAAGGAGCAGAGGGACATTGGTGTGCATGTTCAGTGGGCCTTAAATGTAGATAAAGTGATTAAGAAGGTATATGGGATACTTGACCTTATAAGCCAAGGTATTGAGTTTAAGAGCAGGGAGGTGATGCTGGAACTCTCTAATTAGGCAACAGCTAGAATATTGTGTGCAATTCTGGAATCCACATTACAGGAGGGATGTGATAGCACTGGACAGGATGCAGAGGAGAGTTACCAGGATGTTGCCTGGACTAGAGAGTTCAGTTATGAAGAGAGATTGGACAGACTGGGATTGTTTTACTTAGGGCAGAGGAGACTGACTAGACCCATGATGGATTTGTAGAAAATTATAAGTGACATACACATAGTAAACAGATAGAAACTTTTGCCCTCGGTTGAGGGATCAATAACCGAGAGCATAGATTTAAGGTAAGGGGCAGGAGGTATAGAAGGGATGTGAGGAAGAATGTTTTCACCCAGAGGCTGGTGGAATCTGGAACTCACTGTCCATAAGGGTGGTAGAGGCATAAACCCTCAAAACATTTAAGAAGTATTTAGATGTACACTTGTGATGCCAAGGCATACAAGGGGTATGGGCCAAGTGCTGGAAAATGGGATTAAAATAGTTAACTGGTTGTTTCTGACTGGCACAGACTCAATGGGCCAAAAGGCCTTTTTTCCTGTGCTGTAAACCTCTCTGACTCTAAAGAGTCTCTTGTAAGGCAAAAATGAATCTCCAATCAAGGAAATTAACAAGTTGATTTCACTGATAATATAATCATTGAAAGGAAAAATGCAAAATATTCAAGAAATTAAAGTCATATGTTCAACTGCTTCAATACAGATCTGCAAGCAAAATGAGAATCAAATTCCATTGATACAAATTAAAGATGTAGTGTGAACAAATCTGCAAAAGGCACCATTAAGAAGAGACAAACAACGTGCAAAGATCTAAGATACTGCAAAGGAAATATGCCTGGTATAGTAGAGACTGCACAAACAGATATTAAAAAAAGACGTCCATCACCAAAGTCCTCTGTGAAAGAAATACACGAGGTGAAAGACCTCCACATTGAGGCAAAACTGAAGTCATCAGACCATCAAGAAGACAATTCAAGTAAACTACCTTCGAGCCAAGAAACATTCTTCCTAAGAATGATCAATGAAGGGTCAAGGCCCAAAACGTCGACTCTCCTGCTCCCCTGATGCTGCCTGGCCTGATGTGTTCCTCCAGCTCCACACTGTATCAACTCTGACTCAAGCATCTGCAGTTCTTACTTTTTCCAAGTGACTTTTTCTTCCCAATCCAGTAACAGCACATCTGGAGAGAATATTGAAACCTCCAGAACACCCAAATTTTTCAACAGAATGATGTGGAGGAAAAGGGATTAGTAGTAAATGGAGCCATATACACAAATGCATAAGGATGACAGAATGAAGAAGAAATACTATATGTTGCATATGGGTCTGAAAGAGTCTGAAAGGGTTAATAATTTATTGCGTGCAGGAGGCATTACACACTGATGATATCATGAAGATCTGAGGAGAGTAAAATAGAAGCTGTCAACGGAAAATTCTGAAACTAGGATGCTGTTAACAGTCACTGTAGTATTGTAGACCATATTTATGTATTTGTAAATAGTTACAGTAATGTAAAAGACTTTATAATGTACTCAACAGAACTATTCTAGTTGGCCTAGGAAACTGGCTATCCTCATCCATGCAAACTGACTTTAGGCTTGGAGGAACCCAAACACATAAAAAACACCAGGTCTTTCTGAGTGCCCACCCCTGACCATTTATGCCTTTCCACACACTCTCGTATGGAGTCCTGACAGCACTGTTTCAGTCAACCACCAGTGACTGCCTGTCCGCCCACTGAAAAGTCACCTCCAATGTGTTGCTGGGCTACCAACTCAACTGAAAGTATTCATCTACACCACGCCTATATTTTATCTTGGAAATATAGTGTCGTTCATTCACCACTAGTGGGTAAAATTCCTGGAACTGTCTTCCTAGCAGCGCAGTGGGAGCATCTACACGACATGGCCTACAGAGGCTTATGAAGGCTTTTACCAATATCTTTTCAAGGACAATTAATGATGTACAATAAATGGTGGCTTAGCCAATGATTCCCACTTTCTATGAATGAGGTAAAAAAACACATATTGGAAGATGCATTAGAATGCAGGGCATCAATTGTATTGCAGATGATCACACAGAGATACTGGCAAAAGCATAGCTATAATTTAAATCCAAAAACAGAATATATATATATATCATAAATCAAGGCAGAGAAGTCATCCCAATATGTAAGACATCACTGTTTTCAGCCTCCAAAGTCACATTTGTGCATGTACCCAGCGTGAAAGGCAACTCCCCTTTTCAACCACAAAACGCTAGATTCACTTTCATAGTTAGCTTCAATTTTCAGAGTTATACCGCAGAATGAAACTATTCAGCCTATTAGACCTGCATTAAATGAACGTCATTGCCTAGCGCTAATTTCCTACTTTGTCTCTGTATCCCTTCACATTATTTTTGTCCAAATAATTATCCAATGCCCTTTTGAATGCTTCACTTAAACCTGCCTCCACGGCATTTTCAGGCATTCTGTATCCCAACCAGTCGCTGCATGTAAAAGACTTTCGTCACGCCTCACAAGTGTGTGCTTGCCTCACCAGCATCTTTTAACTGAGTGTAAGGAATCAGGAAAGTGATAGAGGCTGTGTTTTGAAGTTGTGTGGGATTTTAAGAGATGCCCTCTCTTTGTGATGCCAATGACATTTCAAAATGGTGTCTCAAATTGGGGATTAAATTTTATATTCGACTTACAAATAGGCCTCCATTTTTGGAGGAACTTTTCAAGGCTTTAAAGATTGACTTATACACTCACATCAACGTATGTTTGAGTCATAAACCTGTCCAAGCATAAGTTTCATGTTTACTGCGGCACAAGATAGAAATTTTTGATATCTTAAAGAGATTAATGGTGTTATCAAATAGTCCATGTGAGAATATGGTCCAAGCATTATTTGTTCATATATAAATTTTACTGATCAGCAGTTCTACCCTTAGATTTAAATACGGTCCAATATCTGCTCTATTCATTACAGTCATAATGATGCCAAACTTGACACCAATGGTTCTTATTATCAAAATTATATACAATAACCTGAAAATTAAGAGAGAATATTGTATTACGTGAACACAATACATTCTTAGCAAACCCCTATCTCTGTTGTTTTAACAGAGGCATTAATCATTAGATTTGCACATTCTCAAACACAATGGAGAGAATACTTGGTGTTAAACATCCAAATACTGAAATCACTTGCAGTACTTTCCAGACTAAGGGGAATAACCCAAGCAAAATTAAAATAAGCCAATACAACATCAATTGAAATATGTTTTGATATTTGTCCAATGTTTCATTTGATTCAAACAGATACTTTTAAGTGAGGTGCAGGATAAATTTTTATTGAGAAACTTCACAAAATTATTATTCTTATTCTTTCAGGAGGTGTGGGTGTCACCTGCAAGGTCAGCATTTGTTGCAAATCTTTAAGTCCCCTCGAGAAGATGGTATGTAAACCATCTCCCTCAACTCCTATTAAATATAATTTTGCTAGGGATCTTTAATGCTGCAAAAAAAAAAACAAAACAACTGCTGATGCTGGAAATCAGAAACAAAAACAGAAATTGCTAGAAAAACTCAGCAGGTCTGGCAGCATCTGTGGAGAGAAATCAGATTCAATGTTTTGGGTCAAGTGTCCCTTCCTTAGAATTCAAGTCAACCTGAAATGTTGACCTGATTTCTGTCCACATGTGCTGCCAGACCTGCTGGGTTTTTCCCCCGGAAATTGTTTTTTTATTGATGAGGGCATCACTGACTAAGCAGCATTTATTGCCCATCCTTAATTGCCCAGAGGGTAGTTAAGAGTCAACCACATTGCTTTGTGAACCTGGAGTCACATGTAGGCCAGACCAGGTAAGTATGGCAGTTTCCTTTCCTAAAGGACATTTGTGAGCCAGATAGGTTTTTCCCGACAATCAACAATGGACTCACAGTCATCACTAGATTCTTAATTCCAGATATTTATTGAATTCAAATTCCACCATCTGCCATGGCAGGATTCGAACCTGGGTCCCCAGAATGCTATCTGGTCTCTGGATTAACAGTCCAGCAACAATACCACTAGGCCATCACCTCCCCCATAATTTCTGCTTTTGCTCCTTGATACTACATTCAGTCAAATGTTACATTGATGTAAAGGGCAGTCTCTTACCTCTCTTCTTGTGTTCATCTCTTTTGTCTATGTTTGAACAAACGCGCTGGGCAGCATTGGTAGTACCTAAAACAGAGCATCAGTGAACAGGTTATTGTTGGGTAAATATTGCTTGACGGTACTGTTGACAACACCTTCTATCACTTTGCTGCTGATCAAGAGGAGACTGATGGGGCAGTAATTGGCTGGATTGGATTTGTTCAGCTTTTTGTGGAGATGATCTGCCTGGATGGATTTTCCATATTGTTGTGTGGATGCCAGTGCTATTGTTATACAGGAGTGGTTTGACTAGGGGCACGATTAGTTCTGGAGCACAAGTCTTCAGTATTGCCACTGGAATGTTGTCAGGATCCATTGTCTTTGTAGTGTCCAGAACCTGAACAATTAAATGATTTGTCATCATTAGGACTGTGGACCAGTTTAACACAGGCACCACGGTTTTTTTATGCTATAAATTCCAGAAACCAAACAATTACTGCAAGGACAGTTAAGCATAATGATCTCATGAATAGGTTTACTTTACAAACCATAAATGCTTTAGAATTTTGAGAGTTCAGAAACGAATCACTGTCCTTAGTCTGATAATGCATTTCTAAAGGTTTTCCGATCATTGCAGAATAGTTTACGCAGGCAAAAAAAAAGTGCATCAAAAACAAAGGTACTTTCACACAAAACAAGAGGGAAATAAATGATTTAATCTGCCAAGTGCGTGATCAAGATATTAAGTGACTTTGAAAATAACAGTTCTGTCTAAAATATATCTGAGGAGGTTTATTTACTGTGCGTGGTTTGCACAACTGCTCAATGTTTCATCAAATGTTTAATGTTCAATAAATATATCACTTGTTTTGTTCTTCATTTTTGCTATGAAATTATATCTGTTGTTACAAATTTGGATTAAGCTGTTGAAATCGGCTGTAAAATAAGGTTGAACCCTTAGAAATGAATGTGTGAACTGAGTTAGGAACAACGACAGAAGTAACATTTGTACAAAGGATTGATGTGTACAAAAGGTAAGATCAGTTTGCAAGAAAATTTTTAATGTACACATCTTATTCCGGATTGCATAGATCTGTCACTTTACAAATCCCCTTTCTTGGCACGTTTTCCAGTTCCCATGTTCTTTCAGTACTTTAACTGATCTTGACTCTAATCCAGTGTATCTGAAATTGGCCAAAGTGAGTTTGGCTCATTGTGCTGCAGAATAGCAATAAATCCCCGTGCAACCGTAGCTTTCTCTTTGCAGTGTCCTTTTTCTCAAAGTTCATAGCTCAACTCAAAACCTGTAATTGAGATAAAAGGACTTGTAGCTTCTAGCTCATGACATAAAGGTGCATTTCACCCCTGCATTTCAAAGTGGCCGTCAGTATACACGCTGGAATTTTTAAGTTGATTTTTACGAAATTGATCAATGTAACAATACCCAGCCAAGAAGGTGATCAGACACCTGCTACTCTCCTTCTGCCAATACCACAGCGGCTTGCTTAGTGTGCCAGAGAATTGCCTACATCAATTTTCCTCTTTGAATTTTCTTCTCTTCCAGCCCCCACTATGAAAAGTCACCTGGGGGGAGATTAAATGCTTTGGGCAGGCCTTCATTCTATAAATCTCTGCTATTGCCTAATGAAACTCAAGTTGCTGCACCTAGCATCTTCCCAGAGCCAGCTTTAACACTGGAAGAGTCACACCATCATGGCTATGCTCCAAGAGGAACGTGCTGTTCTCATGTCATGGAGTGGCATGCAGATTAATCATTGTACTCAAGCTGCCTGCTACAGCAATCTCATGCATAATCTCAGTCCGTCACTGATTCTTCTCAAAAACATAGCCTCATTATTTCATAGTGCAGTTTTTTGACAACAGAGCAATATTTGAAGTGATACCTGTTGGTCTTTCACTTTAAACAAGGTATCCTGCCCGAGGTATATCAGGCATTTTTGTATAACATCTAATGATCGTTAACCGGGAAGTATTTCTTTGTAAATCTGTGATGTTGATGTCACTGTTTTTAATGTGATCCAGTGATGTTGAAGACTAATAAAGATAAACAATGGATACAATCTGTTTATTATTTCACAAATATATATATTTGAATGTTTTGCTCGGCTCGTGTATTTATATATGTATGTTTCCATATATATGTGCTTGACTAAATATTTACATTATATATACACACATTATGAGTGTGTTTTTGCGTGTAAATACATTTTTTTACATATAAAGTCCTGCATAAAATAGGATTATTGCACTGCTACACTTCAAACACCACACTTTAAATCAGACACCAACAGGTCACAAGTGTGCAAGCCTCAAAAGGGGAAAGAAAATAATTGCTTTCTGTTGCTTTTTTCTTTCTGCTTTATAGATGGCTTTCTTAGGGAGAAGGGCCAACCTGCTGCAGATCCAGCGAAATTTCCATTCATAGTAGTAATTAGCCTCTGAGCAACATGTGAATTTTACCACTTGAGAGCACTTTCCCACCATGAGCACCTGAGCAATGTTTTTAAAAGGACAGCAGGGTTGGTGGCTGATACTAATGTTATGCACCTTACATTGTCAGTCGGCCATATCACATTACTAGTGTTACAAAATAAAACAAGACTTATCAGAACATTGTCAATAAGTTATCTCATCTCAGAATTCCAATTTCCTCTATAATTTATGGCACTGCAATGAGCACTTGTCTTGGATATCTGATATGTTGTCACTGCGATGTTCACTAATACCTGTCACAGCCAATTGCGTGACACATTTTGCAATGATGTAAAGCAGTTAGAGTAATAAATGCGGTCTAAGTCTAGGTTGAAGTCACTAGGACTGAAGTTTAGGCAAGCACCCCATAGCAAAGAGATAGTCTTAAACTATTCATCTTTGCAGCACACTCAAGTTAAAAGAAAGTTACTCCTGCTATTTGATAATATGAAAGAACTAGTGGATCTTTCTGAGAAAATGTTAATTTGCACATATGCCCAGAGCTCCACTTCGCTTGATTAAATCTAGCAATATATCATCATTGCACCATCTTCATCCCATTCTAAGCAGATATATGTCACAATTCCATAGTGTAACAACACTGTGCAATTTTAAATTATGTACATTAACATCATCAGGCATCACAGATTTGTATACGCTCAGACCTATATTCAAGAACTACTGATGTTTCAAAATTATTGTACTTAGTGTGACACTGTGTCTATAATTGCTGTAATATGGCTGTGCTGGTTGCCAATGAGGCTTCAAAAACCTAGGCAACCAGCATGGATTCAAACCAAACTCTAAAATAAAGGAGCGGAGAATTGTGGCTGCTGTCGGTGGCGTCTAGCAGACTTAGATTTAATTTCCCGTTTGCTGTGACCAGACACCAAGAATTGTAGTTTGTGTAGGGCAGGCTGCTTGATTTGTCAGAGAGAAGTCTTATTTCTGTGGGGATAGTGTTCTGTTATCAACTCAATTCACTAACTCTGATGAGCCTTTGGTTGTTTCACAGCCTGCCTTCCTATTCTTTCAAACAACCAGATTTGCAAAGTTTTGCTTTAGCTGCTATTTCTTGTGGACATTATGTGTATCTTTTCACACAGTTGGTCATTCATAGTCTTTGTTGTTGTTGATTTTTTTAAAAATACAAATGCAAACTGCAACTTTTTTTCTAACTTTTCTGGTCCTTTATGTAAAGACTTTCTTCAGACTTGACATCCTTTGACAGCATTTCATTAAAGGTACCATTGGTTTCTCTATGTACTACAATCATATCCCCATCTTTTATAAAGGTTTAATTTACTGCTCACACTGGGAGTCTCAGGCTCCTGGCCTGAGCGTGGCCTCTTTTTATTGTACATTCTGACCCCTCACTAAGCAAACCTTCAATTCATTTTCTCTCGAACCGCCAAAGAAAATGACATCATGAGAAGCAGTTGTCAGGGTGACAGTCTGTGGTCAGTATAGTGGTTGCCATGGAGTACGTTAAATACAACCTTGGTGTGGGTGAGAATGAAAATCTGCATGTCAGCTTTGTTTGCAGTGCATCAGCTTGGAGCATTCAGCTAAACACTAATCCTTTATTTCACCCTGATGGACCCAATGTATCGCAAAATCATGTGACCAACATCACCTCTTAGTCACATCCTTAAACAAAAGAGAAATGATGATGGGAACAATGGCCATCATGGTTCAGAAATGACAGTGTGAAATCCTAACTATTTTTGTTATATTAATTAGTACATAATTCAGGTGTCACTAAAAGAACTGTCAGAACAGTGACTCCAAAATATTGAGCAGAAATATATTACAAGGAATAATCAGGATTGAGTTTTTTGTACAGTTCTGGTCGCCCTGCTATAAAAAGGATGTTATTAAATTGGAAAAGGTGCAGAAAAGATTTGCAAGGATGTTACCACAACTGAAGGGTTTGAGTTATAGGGAGAAGCTGGATAGGCTGGGACTTTTTATCCTGGAGAATAGGAGATTCAGGGGTAACCACATTGAGTTTAATAAAGTCATGAGACGCATTGTTAAAGTGAATAGCAAAGGTTCAAAACTAGAGGGCATAGATTTAAGGTGAGGGGGGAAAGGGATCTGAGAGGCAACTTTTTCACACAGAGGGTGGTATGTTTTTGGAATGAATTGCCAGAGGAAATGATAGATGCAGGTACAGTTACAACATTTAAAAGACATTTGGACAGGTACATGAGTAGAAAGGTTTAGAAGGATAAGGGCCAAACACAATCAAATGGGATTAGTTTAGTTTGGGAAACATAGTCAGCAAAGGACGAGTTGGAATGATGGGTCTGTTTCCGTGCTCTATGACTCCATAACCTGATCTGGATTTGTTGTTCCCTGATATCTGTGGGACAGTTCTCTTCCATCTTATTCATATCCATGTATGTAGGAACATAGGAACAGGAGTAAGACATTTACCCTCTTGAACGTGCTCTGCAATTTTATTAGATCATAGCTGATCATGCAACTTTCCTGCACTATCTCCATATCCCTTGATGTCATTAGACCTCAGAAATCTATTAATTTCTATCTTGAATCCATTCAATTATTGGGCTTCCACAGCCCTCTGAGGCAGAAAATTCCAGATTCACCACCCTCTGAGTGAAGAAATATCCCCTCATCTCAGTCTTATATAACCTACTCCTTACCATGAAAATGAGTCCACTGGGTTTTTAGACTGACCAGCCAATGTAAACATTGTATCTACATCCAACCTGTGAATGCTGTAAGAATGCGATCCCCTATTCCCAATTCCTCCGCCTCCGCCGCATCTGCTCCCGAGATGAGGTGTTCCACTCACGGACATCCCAGACGTCCTCGTTTTTCAAGGACCACAATTTCACCTCCACAGTGGTCGAAAATGCCCTCCACCACATCTCTGGCGTTTCCCGCACCTCAGCCCTCACACCCCCGTCCCCGCAATAAAAATAAAGACAGAATTCCCCTTTTCTTCACGTATCACCCTATTAACTTCCGGATTCAAAGCATCATTCTCAGCCACTTCCGCCACCTGCAATCTGACCCCACTACAAAGAATATATTTCCCTCCCCAACCCCATCTGCATTCCAGAGGGACCGCTCTCTCCGTGACTCCCTCGTCCGCTGCACACTCCCCACTAGCCCCACCACACCCGGCATCTTCCCCTGCAACCGCAGGAGGTGCTACACCTGCCCCTACACCTCCCCCCTCACCCCCAACCCAGGCCTCAAAAAAACCTTCCACATCAAACAGATGTTCACCTGCACATCCTCTAATGTGGTCTATTGTATCCGCTGTTCCCAATGTGGCCTCCTCTACATCAGTGAGACCAAGCAGTGACTCGGAGGCTGTTTTGTAGAGCACCTACGCTCGGTTTGTGACAAACAACAACACCTCCCAGTCATGGACCACTTCCACTCACCCTCCCACTCCCTGGATGGCATGTCCATCCTGGGCCTCCTCCAGTGCCACAACAATGCCACCCAGAAACGGGAGGAACAGCACCTCACATTCCGACTTGGAACCCTACAACCCAAAGGTCTCAATGTGGACTTTACAAGCTTCAAAATCTCCCCACCTCTGACCTCATCCCAAGACCAGCGCCCCCCATCCCAGCCTCCTTGACCTGTCCGTCTTCTCTCCCACCTATCTGCACCTCTTACCTCACTGACCAACGCCCAACCCCACTGCCTACCTACTCTCACCTTTACCAACTTCATCTCCGCCTCCTTGACCTGTCTGTCTTCTCTTCCACCTATCTGCTCCACTATCCACCTCCTATCACCGACTCCCCTCTCTATTTATTTCAGAACTCCCTTCCCCTCCCCCATTTCTGAAGAAGGGTCCAGACCCAAAACGTCAGCTTTCCTGCTCCTCTGATGCTGCCTGGCCTGCTGTGTTCCTCCAGCTCCACACTTTGTTATCTCAGACTCCAGCATCAGCAGTTCTTACCTTCTCTCAGTAAGAATTTTGTTTGTTTCAATGAGGTCACCCCTCAATTCTTCAAAGATCCAGAAAATACAGTTGAAGTCTCCTCAATCACTCCTCAGAAGACAACCCCTCTGTCCCCGGAATTAATTTGATGACCCCTCATCTGCATTCACTCTGTGGCAAGTATATCCCCACATTGATAATGGGACCAAAATTGTACGCAAAACTCCAATGGGTTCTCACCACATCTGTACAACTGCAACAAGACATACTTACTCCCGGATAGAAGTCTTCTTGTGAGGAAGACCAATTTATCATTTACCTTCCTAATTGCTTGCTGCACCTGCACGCTAACCTTTTGTGATTTATAAACAAGAGCACACAGATCCCTTTTGATACCCATTCTTCCCGACCTCTCATCAATTAAGAAATATAACTATTTCTGATTTTCCTACCAAAGGTAATAACTTAAGTGAATAAAGAATTTAAACTTTGCCTCGTGAAGACAAAATAAGCCAATTTATTCATGGCAAATTAAAGATAAACATCTGAAAAATAGCACAAAATATGGATTATTCAGGAGCTTACAATTAACCAAGCGCAATATTATATTCATTGAAACATCCTGCCTTAAACCTATTCTTCAAAGATTTGTTCACTACAAAGCAGAACATCTAGATGTATTTATGTTGTACTTTGTGTTTATACAATTTGTTGGTGGTTTTGTTTTACATGTGCCCTTTGATGTGTCAAAGTTATTGCCACCTATATGTTCTTTAAACTCATTACCTGTATATTTCCTGTGAGCTGTGCGCTCTGAATTAATTTTATGTGTAAGTATGGTTTATTTTTGCTATCGTTTGACTCTGAGCTAGGTTTCTGTATTATGATATCTCCATCAAAAAGGTTGTAAAATTCCACCTCCACAATAATAACTACCTCCACCTCAACTTCAGCCCTTCTCCCATTGCCATCTTCATCCATTTCACTGCCACCACCAGACTCAATTATGACCTTAAGCATTCTACCAGTCTCCCAACTTCACAAACATCAGCCATCCAAAACTCTGCTGCCCAAGTACCATCCTGCATCATAACCCAATAATCATGCCTGCTCTTAAAGACTTGCATTAGACGCTAATCCCCAGATGCTTCACATGCAAATTTCTCATGCATCTGTTTAGGCCCCTCCATGGGTTCAGTCTTTCTTATTTAACCTTCTACAATTCTGTAACCTCTCCTCATTGTTTCATGTAGTCAGGTTGTACATGGTTATTTAAAGCTGTTTTGTCTCCCAAAAGAATGCTGCTTAAATCAAAGATCATCTACGCCAAGTCATTTTATTGACACTAAAGTTATACATACTTTGGACCTTCAGGCAGAGTTACAGTTACCACCTCTTCCTGACCACTCTATGAAGTCATGCAACTCAGACAGAATTGATACATCATTACCATGTATGCTTCTGATGTTATCCCCATTATTCAACACTCCAGAATCTGTTTCTTCAATGTCACTCCACCTGATTTTGCCTATCTTTGGCAGTTATGTCCTCAGTTGCCTAAGATCCACTCTCTGGAATTCACTCCTTGGGCCCATTGCATCTCCACCTCCATCACTTCAATCAGGTCAGAAATCTTAGACCAAGTTTTTGATCACCTCTCCCCTCGGTCGTTACTTTGACTTCCCTTTGTCCCCACTTCTTAATAAAGCATTTGGCACATTTCTTTCTACAATAAAGGTTATATGAATTTGAATTGTTGTGTGATGTGGCTTCAAATAGTATGCGTATACCACATTCTCAGTTGGGCTGTAGTGTATCCCCCTTGCGGTATCTTTGTCTTGTTGCGGGATTACTATATCATATAATCCAGGAAAGAATAACAATAACTTATATTTGTATACAGTAGCTACTTTAAAGTAATGAAATATCCCAGGTACTTCACAAGAGCATTCTTGTGCAAATATCTGATACCGATTAGAGCAAATGGCCAAATGTGTGATAATAAAAACAAAGGAGGAAGTACAGGAAGAAATCAAGGGGTTTGCAGAGAGAATTTCAAAGCTCATGGCCAATTTAGCTGAAAACATGTCCACAAGTTATGGTGGAATTAAAACCTGGAGATCTCAAGAGGTGCTTTGGAGAGTTGAGGGGTTGGAGGATTACAGAAAAATGGAGGGGCTACATAGACTGAGTAAGAACGAGGTTAGTAACAAAGAAGCATACACTTAATTTTGAAGATTAAAAGGGAGTTGAGGAATAATTTTATTTTACCCCAGGAAGTACTGGGGAGTTGGAACTCATTGTCTGAAAGGGTGGTAGAGACAAAGACTCTCATTGTATTTAAAAGCACTTGAAAATGGATCTGAGTAGCTGTGACTGTCAGAGCTAGAGATCATGAGCTAGAAGATGGGATAAAACCAGATAAATTTTTTGGCTGTCACAGACACCATATGTTGAATGATCTCCTTCTGTGCCATAAATCTTTCAATGTTTCAAAGGTATTGTCCTGCATCAACTTGTAACAGTCAGCATCACCGTTATGCCATAAGTTTCCAGACACCCAGACTTCACTCACGACCGATGTAGATATTCCAACGTAATCCTGGAAGTGTGCTGCATCATCAGACTGTTGTTTGGATGGGAAAAAAAAACACTTTGGATGGAAGTCTTCAAGATTATGAAAGGGTTTGATCGGATAGATGTGAACAAGATTACTCCAATTACGGGCAAAATCATAGAATCGATAAATTGAATTTAGTCACTAATAAACGCAAGAAGAGATTCAGGAGGGATGTCCTTATCCAGAGAGTAGTTGAAATGTGAAACTTACTACCACCAGAAGGAGTTGAGGTGAATAGCACAGGTAGATTTAAAGACAAGTACATACGAGAACATATTGATTGCACTAGACAAAGTAGGATTTGTGAAGGCTTGTGAGGAACATTAGTTCTAGCATGGACCTATTAGATTGAATGACTTGTTTCCAAAAATATTTCATTTATAATACTGAGGTCTTGCTGAGGATCAATTTGATCTAAATTCACTCACTCTCTGGCTCAAAAACAGCATAAAAAACTTTCAGCAAAGAAATATGCTGAGAAACTGAGCACCTCAAACAGGCATGCTTTGATTTGATCCTTTGAGCATGCCGAATTAGCTGATCTCAGCTCCAGGATAGTGCTCTTTCAATTGACCCCAGAGCATCTGGGAAAATATTAACCTAGACTCGTGTATGAAAAGTGATTCCCTGGACATAGTCCAAAAGTGCAATTGATGCCAATGGAATTGTGCCCAAAGTGAATCAATTCCTTCAGGCAAGCGTGAGTAAACATTGGAGGATAGATGCAGAAGCAGCTAAATCATTTCCTTGGCCTGCAATCCTTTTTCTTCTGAAATTCTAACTATCAGTCTGGATTTCAACTGCAGTTGACTGCCATCAATGGAATGTAACCACATTATCCTAATTATGTTCCTGATCTGATTTAAGCCTGCAGTTTATTAAAGAATACATTTCTATACTGATGTTGATATTTAACCAGTGTCGGTCAGATTGCAAGTCTGCTGTGGTTCCAAGCTCACTAAACAGAGCCACTATCAACAACGAAAGTTCAGTAATGCAGGCAGTTCATTTTTAGGACAACACGGTGAATCTGACCAATAAATTAAACAGCGTGGGTGAACTGGCAAACAAACTGATACTTTACTTCAACCTGAACTATAGCAAGGTCTTGAAACCAAGGAAAAGAAGCAAGTCACATGCTGTTTGTGAAAATGTGCTAACAAAGAATAACATGCAAGTGCACACGAAGCTGGATTTTATTCTGCTCATTTAATGGGTGGGCAGCAGAGGTCATTATCAATTGGATTGTAAAGTTTACATGGCAACACCTCCAAGACACTAAATGATCTTCAAGTGACTCTCTTGGACAGATTTCTTTGATTCTGTGAGCTCCATTTTTTTCTCATTAAAATGGTGAGCAGAATCTGGTTCATTGCAAATACTTACTTTGCCTGCCTCAGAGACTTCCTCCTTGACAGCCACACAGAGGATCACTCTGGCTAACACTCACAGAACATTTTTGCCTTTGCACTAGGCTTCACTGTTCAGCACAATCATTGTCTACTCAACTCCACTTTCCGGCCTGCCTATTCCCTTGATGCCCCGAGACACCAGAAATCTGTCTATCTTAGACTAAATCATCCTGCTATTACGCACTTTTCCAAAGATTCACAACTCTATAATGACATTTCCTCTAATTTCAGTCACAAATGATTATATTGCAGGCGCTGACACCAAATGTCTTCCTAAATCGTATCATTCTGTCGTAAGCTATAATACTCTAGGTTGGGCAATATCACCTGAATTATCCAGCCTGATAAAGCCCCAGTCTGTTGTTGCAGTCATCAGCCATCAACTTTTGCTTAGGCTAGCATGTTCACCTTTAGTGTTCTCACTTGTTCTTTAATAAAGTAATATGAGTAGAGGCTGAAGGGAACCAAATGATGTATATTGTACTTAGATTTCCAGAAAGCATTTGATAAAGTGTCACATCAAAGGACTGCGAAAAATAAAAGACCATGGTGTAGCAAAACCATATGGGCACAGACAGAAGATTGGCAGGTTAATGGGAAACAGAGAGTAGAATAATGGGGCTTTTTCAGTTCGGCAAGGTATAATGAGTGGTGTGTCACTGGGATTGATAGTGAGATCTCAAATGTTAACAATGTGTATTAAAAGACATGATGAAGGGACCAAAGGTATGGTTACTAGTTTTGGAGTAGGATTCAGGAACATAGTTGGTGTAGCATGTCATCAACAGTAGTAAGAATGGCACTCAGAATGTTGTCATCACAACACTTCAGAATTCATTAACAAGAAGGGAATCCAATCTACTAATCTTCGGGTGATCTGTGATCACTGTTACCACCTCCAGGAGGTGTGTGCCCACTACCTTGAAAGATGCCATGGCTCCTATGTCAGAGTCTACTAGATATGTGCACAAACCTGCACACCATTACCCTAGCCATGGGTGGTCAGTATCAGCAGCAAGGTGACAGGGGCATGGGGGATCCTGATCTCATTCCAGATGCCTTTCTTCATAAGGAGACAGGGTAGTGCCCATAGGCACCCAGCTGGAGGAGGAAACACTTAGATGCCCCCAGAAATCTCCTCACAGGACACTCCGCCTTCCATCTCCATCTTGCCTGCCCCCTCAATCTTGTGGGTGGTCAAGCCAAGGAGGGTGCCCTTGCCTCTGAGCAGGACAAGCTCAGTGTGTCTGGCCCTCTGGACAAAGTTACCTGAGAGTCACTCAACCGAAACTCCAAGACCAGTGGGCTCCACTATAGGGCAGGCTCTCTCCACCTGGGAAGTGAAACCTGGGACTGCGCCAAGACATAGTGGGAGGGAAAGAAACCAGAAAACCTTCTCATCCCTTGGGTGGCAAGGGCGACACATCATTGTAAATATTTTATCATAGTTATAAATATGTGTTATTCTGTTTTCATCTGTGCATGTAAGTCTCGAACAACAACTACAAAATGGAAGGTGTAAAGCTCACACGTTCTCCTTTGTACACTCTTCCAATGTATGAAATGAACTGCTGCTGCACCAAATGCATCCAATGAATACATGGTAGGTGATTGCTACATCAGCAACTAGACCCCATCTCTTCAGGTAGATAAACAGTGTGATTATATCCCAGGTATGAGTGGGAATTGTAGTCAGGTGGACTTCATAGAATATGAGTTCCCTGATGGGGGGCTATTAATCTGGTCTAATCAGGGTGAGCAGACTGACAGACATAAAGAGTAATGTCAGAGGTTCTGTTCGCTCTGAGAGCTAGTTCTGAGCGAGCTGGATCAATGTCAAGGCCTTTTCATGCATAAATAAAGGGTGACTTGGTGATGGGATACCAAACTCTGTGGAGTTATTTCAGTGGCAACAAGAGAAAAGCACACTCATGAAGAAATTCACTCGCAACAGTCGCCTTTGAATTGGGGTAAGCATTTCTGGCGTCATGCTGTTATTTGGGAAGCTGGACTCATTCAATCCTGCCACCGTTATGTGGAAAGAATGCAACAAAAGCAGAAATTACTGGAAAAGCTCAGCAGGTCTGGCAACATTTGGGGAGAGAAATCAGAGTTAACGTTTCTGGTCCAGTGACCCCCTTCCTCAGAGCTGATGGTAGCTAGGAAAATGTTGGTTTATATGCAGAAGGTAGGGTAAAGGGGTTGGTAATGAGTAAATGATAGGTGAAAATAGAGCCCAAAGAGAGAGAACAGTTGGACAGACAAAGAAGTGGATAATCGTCAGCCTAGGAGAATGAATGGCTGCTAATGGGGACTATTAGTGGCTAAAAATGGGTAGCGTGTAATAGTAGATCATGTGATAACAAGTCCTAGTGTGTGGGGGTTGGGGTGAGGACATGGGAGGAGGTGCCTTTAAGCACTAAAATTGTTGAATTCGATATTGAGTCCAGAAGGCTGTAGAGTTCCCAAACGGAAAATGATGTGCTGTTCTTCCAGCTTGTGCTAACCTTTGCTAGAGCACTGCAGCAAGCCTGAAAAAGATATGCTGGCCAGGGAGTGTGGTGGTGTTTGAAGCCACAGGCAACTGGAAGCTCAGAGTCTTTTTTGCAGACAGAACACAGGTGTTCGGCAAAGCGATCTCCCGATCTACATTTTGTTTCCCCGATGTCGAGGAGACCACATTGTGAGCAGTGATTGCAGTAGACTAGATTGAGTGAAGTGCAGGTAAAGTACTGCTCCACCTGGAAGCTGTGTCTGCGAGCTGTGTCTGGTCCTTTGGACACTTGGGAGTATTTTGCATCATGTGGTTAGGAGTTTCTGGGACCGGGACTTGGGCTCCACACAGTAAGCTAAAGTTCAGAAAGCATGCAGGTGAGTTTCAGCTTGAGTGTATGGGTGTCTATGAACTTGAAGCCCCCTCCATTTCAGGGTACAACACTTACCCAACCCACACTGGACAGTGAGTCACAGCCATTTTCATCTCCGTTGTGTACTTGATATTCACGGCATAATGGAAGGCAATGGCAACTGCCCCTCGAACTGTGAGTGTCAGGCTCTGCCTCTCCATCTCGGCGAATTCCCCGAACATAAACATCTCCTCCCTGGGATGCCTCTCTTTCAACCCCATAGGCTTTGCACTCCTCCAAGTCCCCGCCCACTCTGTCTATCTGACCTGCTTCACCTGTCCACTTTACACCAGCCGCCTCAGTCCCAGCTATATCAAGTAAACATGCCGGTTCTCATTTCAACTTATTTGGAAAATGCAAATTGTCACTCCACACTGTGAAAGGCCTTGCTCGACTTTTCATGTGATTCTCCCAAATTCCTCACCATGGCCCAGGTTGTTCAGGGCCTGGGAAGATTCCCACCTATGTCTCTCTGTGCATCCACTATACTCAGTGTAGTGTTCTACCTGGCCCTGTAGGTAGAATAGCCGTCTGTTAAAAATAATTACAATCAAGTGATTTCTTTAACAGCAGAATCAAACCTTCTTTGTTATTGACGAAAACAGGCATGTTTTGGAGATTATCAAAACTGTCATCAAATTGAAGATTACATCTATTGCATTCAAAAGGAAAATCCTACATTACATATTTTTCTGTTTCTTTGTGAGACACTTTGTGAGCCTGCTGCAATAGATCCTCTTGGCTGTTACTGTGACAAAATGGAGGGATCCACCTTTATGGCTCATGAAAAGGCAAATGAGTAACTTGCGTAAAGACCAAAGGATTAACGTACCGTAAATACAAAGTTTGACCAAACACTAAGAATCAGTAAAATTGATCATTGATCAATTCCTTGTATCACCCCATGGCCTTTGTAATTGTCTTTTCAATGGCCCTGGAACATGTTCAAGAAAGATGGGTGAGTTATCTAGTCTTTGAGTTATCAGTTTTTACTTCTGAATACCTGATAATCCCACTGTAATTTACAACTTTGAACTATCAGGTGTACTCTGTTTGATTTCCTTGTGTCGTATTTTGGTCTTCAAAGCAAGCAAACAGTATTACTGTCACCCTGTGTCAAGGATTTTAGAATAAGTCCGTGTTTTACCAGACAGCTAAGAAACTAAGGCAAATGAAGTTGTCAGTTAATGCATAACTTAATGCATAAATGTTACTTTGCAGACATATATCTAAAGCAAAGGTTAATCTCTGTTTTGCCTGGCAACCAATGAGGTGAATCTAATGGGGCACTTCATAAATATCTAATTTCACATATGAATTTCATACTTGGACATTGGGTGATTGTGATAATGTACCATTATTCATAAAGACCTGAACTTTGAGATGCTTTATTGTCTAGTGATGGATAAATGAAATATTGATTTATCTGCCTGATGGTGTTTTTCTTTTTGCTTCTGTTAACTTTATTTCCTAATAAACCTGACTTGTAGTTTGTTGTCTGAGACATATATCATGTCAGAATATTATTTGTTCAGCAGTTAGAAAGAGCAGGAGTTGGTTTCCAGTAAATGGGTTTATTGTTCGCCGATGCACACTACCTCCCATGTTACAGGCTGGGGACTTATCTGAAGAGACAGACCTTCATACAAGTTTCAAGAAGAAAGCATGTTGTGCATGTCCAAATCATAACAGGGAGCTCTCATTTGAAGGCTTAGGATCTCGAGAGGTACAGATAGACTAAATTTTGATATTGTTAGAACTACACAATAAGGAGATATGAATTCGAGTCCAGGTTAGAAAGAAAGATAGTTTAAAATTAATTCAGAAGTCATGATAATTGTATTGACTGACTGGGGAGATTCCAAAGGTGCACAACAGTTAAGGTACTCAGTGGGTGACTGGTCTCAGCTAGATAAAGATGTTGAAAATGGTTTAGAGATTTTTGATTTAGTTACTTTTGAAATGGACCCTCGAAATAGCACAGTATGATCTGTTTAAACTGCCAACACAAATACAAACTGTATACTAATTAAAAATTATTGATTGTTGTGGAAATACTTTTTGTGTCCCTGAAAAATATGCTGAATGAGAACATTTTTGCCATGGAAATGCACAGCAGAACACTGTCCGAAAGAAAGGAATAATGGATACAATTGACGGGAAGTAGACTGAAGCACAGCTGGTGGAAATGTTTTAAGAAAGATCCTTGACTTTATTAGGTCAATAAAATAGCACCTGAGCTGAAGCTTCACTGCTAAATGACTCTCTCAGGGCGGAGGTTCTATAAATCCAGCAAAAAGATGCAATCGTTCATGCTGGCTAGCTTGTCTTAAAGGAATGCTGTGGATCTGGCCATAAAGATTCTGTATTTCAAAAGATTCTGGAGGATTTCTGCAATTCCTGGTCTCAGAAATTACATTGGGATAAGACATTGAATTTTGGAGATCAGCTAGGCTATACACAGAATCACAGCCAACCGTCTTAAGTGTATCAGAGATTTCCTCAACCTATGTCAACTGTGGTTCAGTTGGTCATACAGCAAGCATTTTATTAACCGGTACAGTAGTGTTCCATTTAATCAAATATCCCACTTGATCAAGACGTCCACATTAATCAATGAGAAAACACACAGTAATAGAAATGTAATGCAGTGGCTATACATTTCACTGTTATACGTTATTTACAGCATAAATCACTTAAGTAATAATGCAACTTTACTTTAAATAGCAGAGAGCCTTCTCATTCTCAAACTCAAGTGACAAAAAAAACTAACAGAATTGCAGATACTGTAAATCAGAAACAAAAACAGAAGTTGCTTGAAAGGCTCAGCAGGCCTGGCAACATCATGGAGAGAAATCAGAGTTAACGTTTCAGGTCAAGTGATCCTTCCTTCAGACCTGAAATCTTAACTCTGAATTCTCTCCACAGATGCTGCCAGACCTGCTGAGGTTTTCCAGCAATCTCTGTTTTTGTTCCTCAACTGACTACTCAGACATGGCGGAGATCACGATAATAAACCTCCAGTATTGAGAGTGCTGGTTCACAAGGTGTCGGTTAAAACAAAGTTTGCTGTACTTACACCCCTGATTCACAATCTTTTGGCTATGAGACCCCCTCCAAGGCTTGAGCACACAAATCAAGCCCGACAGGTCAGTATTGAGAGAGCATTAAATTGTTGGGAATGCTGCCTTTCAGATGAAATTTTCATCTGAGGCCCCATCAGCCTGCTCAAAGATCCCATGGCACTGTTTAGAAGAAGAGTGGAACAGTTATCCATTATGTGCTGGCCCATGTTTCTCCCTCAATTAACATCATGAAAATAGATTCACTGGTCATTATCACGTTGCTGTTTTAATCATTCGCTGTGTTCAAATTGGCAGCTGTGTTTCCTACATGGCACCAGCGAATAAACTTCAAAATGTACTTTATTGACTGTAATGTGCTTTGAGGTGTTCAGTAATTGTGAGAAATGCAGTATGAATCCTTTCAGGTAAAAGACTTAACATTAGCATTCCCATTTCCTCAGGGGATGGGTAACCAATTTTTAGTTCATGGTAACAAAGAACTTCGTAAGCTGGAAATCTGAAACTGAAGCAGAAACTGCTGGAGAAGCTCAGCAGAATCTGTTGAGAGAGAAACAAGTGTGAACATTTTGAGTTCAATGACCCTGAGGAACTCTGTTTTTCTCTCCCCACAAATGCTGTCAGACCTGCTGTGTTTCTCCAGCCATTTCTGTTTTTGCTTTATTTGATGATGTTAACATGATAATCAAAAAATTGACAAGGCAAATAACCTGCCCTCAAACAGTATTTTATGATTCGCTCACAGAATAAGCCAAAGTATTGATACTTGCTTATCATAAAAATCTTTTTTCATCTTTGCTTGGAGGTGGATATGTTCTAGCCAGTAAACCTAAGATCAGAAATAAAAACAAAGTTGCTGGAAAATCTCAGCAGGTCTGACAGCATCTGTGAAGGGAAAAACATAGTTAACGTTTTAGGTCCGGTGACCCTTCCTCAGAATTGATGGTTGCTGGGAAAACATCAGTTTAAATGCCGAGGAAAGGGGAGGGGATGGGGTAGAATCTGAAGAGAGAGAAGAGCAGTTGGACAGACAAAGAGTTGATAAGGATCAGAAATGTTGAGTATCATAAATAGAAAATGTGCACGACAACGCACAGAGATGCAGCAGATCTTAGAACCTGTATATGGCTACACTTACTAGCAACCAGTGTTTGTTAGAGGCATGATTGTATATTTACTGAACCTGCCAAGTTCAGAAAACCTACAGTTAGTTCTGAATAGGGTAACATTAATTTTCAGATTTGGGAATTACCCTGGAATCAAATCTTTCCCCAATCTACACTGGTTAGTGTTGATAGAAGTTATTAATTTCAACATTACCACATAATCCTGTGAACATACTACAGTGAGACACTTTTCTACAGTATAGATGACTTGGAGAAATGAAATGAGATCAGTTAGTAGCACTATGTTTCAGATATTGAATTTCTGGCCTGTGATTGCATGATCTCTTGAAACTGCTGAATAGATGCCTTTCGGATTTACAAGCCCAGATCTTTGCTTGAAAATTGGTGTTGGCATGCATCCTGGAATATATCTTAAAAATCTTACATCTACATGTGTTTTTTTTTTGTGAGTCTTTCCCATTAAAAATTTCCATGTCAACAATATTAACTGAACCTATTGTATAAATTTGTCACATTTTAAGTGTACGTTAGATTTATATCTCCTGGTATGTATGTACTTATGCTCCATTTCACACAGCTGTACATCTCACATCTTTACAGTTACAATGCTTAAAAGACTTTTAGATAAGTGCATGAACAAGAAATGTTTGGAGGGATATGTGCCAAGTGTAGACAGGTGGGAATAGTTTAGTTTGGGATTATGGTCAGCATGGACTGGTTGGACCCAAGGGGTCTGTTTTATTCATTCACAGGATGAGGGGCATCGCTGGCTATGCAGCATTTATTGTCCATCCCTAATGGCCCAGAAGGCAGTTCAGAGTCAACCACATTACTGTGGATCTGGAGTCACATGTAGGCCAGACCAGGTAAGGATGGCAGTTTCCTTCCTGAAAGGACATTAGTGAACTAGATGGGTTTTTCTGACAGTTGACAACAGATTCACAGTCATTGTTGGACTCTTAATTCTAGATATTTATTGAATTCAAATTCCACCATCTGCCATGGCAGGATTTGAACCCAGATCCCCAGAACATTATCTGGGTGTCTGGATTAACAGTCCAGCAATAATACCACTAGGCCACAGCCTCCCCAGCATGTTTCTGTGCTGTATGACTCTATAACTCTGTGATTGGTATAAGGATTGTTAAAATATTGGATCAAAATAAAGACAAGAAACATGACTTCACATTGGGCACTCAATGATTCCTGTAGACCGTACTCATGTTCAAGTGCCCTTTCACCTGAATGTAGCATGTCGACTTGGAATTGAGGCTGTTCTTGCTTCAACTTATCACTGACAGAGATGTCGTCCAAATTTCTGGCAAAATCAGGGCAGCGGCATCAGAGAAACTCCAAGGAACCTGCATTTGCTTTTTCTCCACTTATGGAGAGCTATGGAAAATCAACTGGATCAGATCCATAAAAGACTTCCATACCACCAGTCATATGCATAATATTCCGAAGCCATTCATGAGAGATGTTGGCAAATATCTTTAGAGAGGTCAGGTCAACTGAGGACAATAGTCAGCTCTCCACTGGAGCATAAAACTGCATTCGCTAGTTTAAGGAAAGTCAGGTGATTCCTATAGCAGGCACCAACCCACAAGGCGGATTTTACACTCCAGTGGTAAGTTGAAAATTATCCTTGTGGTATCGGCAACTGATAGAAAACATTCGAGGTTGCTTTTCACTGAACAAAGAAAAACGCCTAAATAGAGCAACTACATTGTGAACAGACCATTATCTTTATCCAATGTTTTAAGTAAACCAACATATACACCATTAACGGTATCTGTGCTAATCCTAGTTGATGTTAAAATGTTGTCTAAGGCCTGAAAGATAACATTTATTAACCAGCCTGTGACGGTAGGTTTACATTGGGCGATAAGAGATGTAGAACACATGATTCTGCTTTTTGATATTGGATGGCTGATTTTGAATAGTGAGTAAAGTGAAATCTACTCAAAAAATTAATATGTACATTCTTAAAAAAAAGTATTTGGTTAAGTCAGTGTGAAGATTACATTGATTAATGCCTTCAACTAAAATACTTGAATTTGCTATTTTTGTGATAGTCCTCTTGAAGCCTTGGCTAACATGCGATGCTGCAAAAATAAACTTTGTGTGAATTTTACTGAGAAACAGGTTAGATCATATGATACCCAAATAGACATCAACAAGCAGGGGAATGAAACTGGAATAAAGAACAGACACGCCTTACAGAAACTTCCCAACGTTCTTTGCCACTCACCTGACCCATAAGACCACAAGGTGTAGAAGCAGTAGGCCAATCGGCCCATCGAGTCCCTCTGCCACTTGATGAGATATTGGTTGATCTGACTGAAGACATAGGTTTTACACTCTACCAAGAAGTTAAATACCACCATTCATGCGCTACCTCACTGCGGCGTGTGAAGGCTCTATCTGGTGCTTGTGCACTGTGGGTCAAAGTATTTGGAAGTCCAATACTCATTCTGTCTGAGTACTGACACAGCCATTATCTGCCTGTCTCTGAGACCAAAGTCCAGGGATATGTATTGAAGGACATACATAAGCTTGTGACAATCTCCACGCAGGGACAATGTGGAAAGGCCACTGTCTAAGGTCTTTCAGCCATTATACACTGAGGAGTTGGTAACATGTAGAATGCCTCAGACTCTATGCTAATCACTGAATGCACTTTTATTACAATTGGATTGAATCACATGAGGCTGCAACATGGTCAATGAAAGATGTTTGTACTTTTTATATTTTCTGTTACGTTCAATTTGAAATGTTTTGGAATGTACTTTGAGATATTTAATGAATAAGGTATATTTTGGCAACACAGACTGAAGGAAAGGTCAGTCATTTTAAACATAACCCAGAAGGGATGGAATGCCAGTGTTGGAGGATTGGTAGTAGAGTACCTGCTTACAAACAGCAACTTTTGTAGTGATTGTAACAAGTCAGCAAGATGGACCTTATTGAAAATGAGTTCCCTGACTGGGGCTGTTAATCTGGTCCAATCAGGGAGCCCTGGCTGACAGATATAAACAGAAGTGTCAGCAATTCCATTCACTCCGAGAGCTGGCTCTGAAACAGCTGGGTCAGTGTCAAGGACTGTCCATGTGTAAATAAAGTGTGACTTGGTGATGGGATACCAGCCTCTGTAGAGTTATGTCAGCCTTGATTACAGTAAATTGGTCTATAAAACCCACAAACATGTAAACTGGAGAAAGTTTTCCATTTATTTCACGAAGAATTGACACAAGCCACCAAAAAGATATAGTTTGCTTATTTCCAATTAAATAACTTTCAAGTGTTTATTCATGCAAAAAGGAGCCAAATTGCCTGTGGTTGGTATTTTGAGTGTATGTAATACAATAGTGGTATAAACCCACTGTCCAGTGAAAGCTGTTAATGCTAAACTTAATTCAATACATCAGTGTCATTGGATTTTCCAGCAAGTTTCAAACACAATCTGTGCACTACTGGCAGAAATGGTCATAATCCTAGCTGGCCTACTTTATCCATGCATCTTGCTGTTTTGCCAGGATATTACACAATATGAATCTTGTGACTGCCTGGCTGCAACATCGACACTTGAGTAACTTTCAGAGAAATACTGGACATGAAAGCTTACCCGTTGAATTACCCTTTAAAGTCAAAACATTTATTGTGATAACTATTCCAGTTTACTCAGCAGGATTGCAATTCAAAACGTGTTAAATACGGTGCTAGGATTTCAGTGGAAATGATGCTATTAAACTGAATGCTGAAATTCCCACTTTATTAAGATCACAGGGATTATTCCATGTGCACAAAGGCCATTACTGGAGCATACGCCTTTTAGGCCAAGTCCCCAGTGCTAAGCATTATGAGATAAACATGGTTTGGAACAAGGCAAAGTCCAAAAGTCCTGCTTCAACGGTATTTCATAGGCATCTATTAGCTCAATGTACTCATTGTGGGTTATATGACTTGCCTCAATACCAAAGTATTGCTTTATTGCACGACACTAGAAAATGTGCACAAGACATGTGGTACAGCACATACACAGGCCCCGGATTTTGGAAAAAATAAATTGCTAGTGACATTTCACACATTTGTTAAAGAAATTTTACAGAAATAAACAAAATTTGAAATGCTAATAAACAACTGACGCATAGCATATGAGGGTAGTTTACAGTACTAAATGCAATGTGGTACTGGAGCCCCACATTATTGCAGACAGAGGTATACAGAATACAGGTACATATAGTATGATATACTGCAGTAGGGAAGAATCTATAACACTGGGAGCCCACAGGCCATTTGTACACATTAACTGACTCCAGCTGTACATCAGGACCTCTAAATAGATTGTTTCTCCCCAACCAGTTTGATACATTCACACTAAAAGAATTATCATGCCATGTCACAACATTGACAAACCCTAATTTATAAAGCTATGTATATCACAGCTGTTCTCTGAGTGTTTTTCACCCATGGTCCACCTTGGGAAAAGCACTCAGAGAGCGTTCTTTCAAAAAAGAAACATTTTCAGGACAGCTTGGATGGAACTTGTGCAAACAAAATCTGAGAAGTGGCTGGTGCTCTCAGAAATGGAACTCCTTTGACCAGACATCTCCAAGCTGTGGACCATAAGCCCTTAGCATTCTTATCCATGAGAACTTCAATTGCAGTCTGCTCCTGAAATTCATCAACAAATACAGTCTGGCCAGATTAAAGCAGTCGGTTTATATTTTACCTTGGAAAGAATGCTTTTGTGCTTACTTACAGAAAATTAGTTCTTAATTTGCCTCTAAATTATAGGACTTGTAATCTTTTGATTCTGTGTATTGTGAGGTAATTAACAGCGCAAAACTCAAGAGTTAAGAAGAGGAATAGCCCACGGTTGTCTGCTCCACCTTTCAACATGATCGTGCTTGATCTTCAGCTTTAACTCATGAGACCCTGTGCTTTAGTTTCCTTGGCCAGTCAAAACAACCTGTCACTATCCACCCTCTCAAACCAAATCGGTTTCAATGAGGTCGCCTGTTCATAGCTTATATTCCATCTTCTACTTTCACGCTTGCCCTTTTGAATTTCTGGAGTAAGCATGGATACTAGGGTCAGGTGTTTTTACTCCTCACTTGCTGTCGGTGTTATAAGAGAGATTATAACAAAGATGATAAAGCAATAAATAGGGTGACTACATCTCAGAATTTGTCTAGCAACATATCTCAATGAGTTAGATCAGAACATAACCCTGCAAATTTTAATAGCAATTACCTATGGCCACAGGTGCTCACACAGTCGCTGACAGAATGCACATGATGTATAAGGTATCTGGTTACTTGAACAGGGTGACTGAGTGAAAGAGATGTGTTCTCTCTCTGTAACAGACCTGCATCTCGCGGGTCAGTCCCAACATCCTCCTGCTACTTGGCACTCTTTCACCCTGACCAAGATGGTAGACCGTGTCTCCAGGTTCTGTCTCATCATTTGTGAAATCAAACTCATTGCCAGAATGGGCTGCAGTACAGAAGTCATGGCTACCTTCTCCATGATTGACTGCAGCTTGGCAGGACAGCGTTGCACAAATCTGGGTTGAACTTGACATTCGTTCACTCAACTGATAATAAACATTTAATATCTTTGCAATTTTAAGAACGTACGTACAGTGATGATTCACCTACATGCCCTCAGATCGTCTTCTTCTTTCTTCCCCTCTCACTGCGCCTCAGCACAGTCCTAGGCTCTGCAGCTGGGAGCTTGCCCTACAGTGGAGCTTGTTGGCCTTGGAGTTTTGGCTTGGGCCCTCTAGCAATGAACTTCCAGCTGCATTTGTGTTCAAATGGCACAGATGCACTGAGTTTGTCTTGACCAGAGCCAGATTCAACCTCCTCAGCTTGAACTTACACAGGACTGAGGAGGGGGGCAGGCAGGGTGGAACTGCAAGGCCCAGTCACCTCTGAAGTTTCCTAAGAGTGGATTTAGGTAGTCTGTAAGTGGTTCCTCCTCCGGCTGGGTGCCTTCTGGCTCTGCCCCATCTCTTTGTGAGGAAGATGCTAACCTGCTCATGGAGCTAGCCAGGTGATTGCCTTCCAGAGGCAGCATGGCACAACTAGTGATGATGGAGTCCTCCAACATTTTGACACCTTTCTCCCAATACCTTTAACAAATCTGCCTGCTGCTTCTACATCTGCTCATGCATTTCATTTAAATTCTGATTTGGCAACACCACGGTCAAGATTAGGTTGCAGGCTTCCTAAGATATTCCCAAACCTGACAGAAACAGAACAGTCTTTAATAATCAGAGGGAGAGAGACATAAATAAAATGGCTTAATTTCAATGCTAATTACACCTAAACCAATTGTTCATCCATTTAGGTCATGAAGATTTAGCATTTCTGCACCCTTAGGTACTCTTTGAAACCTCTTTGTCCAAGCTTTGATTTACTGATTTATTGCCACATGTACCAAAGTACAGTGAAAAGCTTTGTTTATGAGCAGTACGGGTGGATCGTACTAAGCAAGGATGTACAGATCAAAAAACTTAGACAGAGGCGTACAGGTTACATTGCACAGGGCGTGCGCTAGGCGAGATCAATGTTAACAAGATCAGTACTATTTGAGGCTAGAGATTCCATTCACCAGCCTAATAATGGCCAGGAAGAAGCTGTTCCTGAATCTGCTGGTGCACGTGATTAGGCTTCTATATCTTCTGCCTGACAGAAGAGGTTATAGGAGATCATTACCGGGGTTCGATGGGTCTTTGATGATGTTGGCAGCCTTTCTGCGGCAGCAAGTCACGTGAATGGAATCTAATGAGGGAAGGTTGGCTCCCGTGATGGTCTGGCCTGTGCACACTACCTTCTGTAGTTTCTTATAGTCCTGGGCAGAGCAGTTGCCGTACCAGGCCATTACGTACCCAGACAGTATGCTTTCAATGGTACACCTGGGAAGTCGGTGAGGGTCCTTATGGGCAAGCTACATTTGAATTTCATGCCAGCTTTGGCCACCTAACCTATAGTGTTTCTCTCTCTCTCTCTGGTTCGATTGGCTGTTTACACTCCTGCAAACTGTCTTGGGACATATTATTGCATTAAAGTTGCAACTTAAATATATGTTTTTGTTGTGGCAGACATTGAAAGCACATATCAGGAAATTAAGCAACCTTAGTCCAAAGACTTTCTCATCTTTGTTGCTCTTCATCTCCACATAAACAATGACGGAAAGTGAGGCTGAGGAAATCTATCCTTTGTCTCCACATTTACTCAAGTGGCCTACAATGAATTTCCACAGTCAGATATGAAAAATTACAACACGATACACAGAATTAAAAGATTATACATCCTATAATTTAGAGACAAATTAGGAATGAATTTTCTGTAATTAAAGACAATAAACATTCTTTCAGAGGTAAATTACAGAGTCACTGCTTTAATTAGATCTTGTTGTATTTATTGATGAATTTTAAAAGCAGGTTACAACACAATGACTTCTTGGGGAACAGAAAACTAAGCATTCATGGTCCACATGTGATGCATAGTTCACAGCTCAGACACTTCTGGTCAAGAGTTCCATGTCTGGTTACAACAATTGAGGGTAGAGCTCATTTCACACGTTTTGTTTTGCGCAAGTTCCAACCATGGTTTCCTGATAACTTTCTGTTCTGAGAAAGAACTTCATCTGAGCAACAACTTCTCCCGGAACCAGATCATGGCCTTCATTTTAAACCACTGCTGGATCACCCAGGAGGTTTAGGATGAGTTTGTTTTTTAGTCAGAACTGTCCTTGTGATTGTGCAACAGCTTTTTTTCTGACATATTTGAAACAGTCCCACTCATGGGACTCTGCTCATTACCCACGAGCAGGTTTCCACTGTTACCTTTTCTTGCTGAAAATCATTGGAGTGTGATGCCTTCAGCTTAAAGTTTTTGGCTCAATTACTTTATGGTGATCATGTGCGTGACTTGGCAGAGAGCTCCTCTGCTCAGGTACACAACGTCAGCTACACAAGGTCACACCCAAGACCCGTAGAGAGCTTTTTACCTAGGCCATTCCAAAAATCATTGATAGCACAGTCCTTCATCATGTTATTCCACAAATTCCCTGGTAAGCCACTCGACTGAAAAAACAGACCATCTTTCCACATCAAGCATTTTTAACCAAACTCATAAACTGTAGAAATCAGAATACATGGCTTCTTGATAATATTGGCTGGATTTGTTGCTGAACTACTACTCTAAACTCGATAGACAGGGAACAGAGAAAGCAGGGAGAAGGTATCTCATTAAATCCACAAAGTTATCCTGCTTTGTGTCACTATCCACTCATTATGCCGTGCATAAGCAATGGTGAAGGAGTGGAGCTTTCTGCTAATTTCCTGATATTCCCATCCCTGCACCAGGTCATCGAAAAGCTAGAAAGGATGAAGCAGGACTGACGCTACTGCTTCTCCCACCACCTCCAACTTTCTGTGGTTCATTTGTGAGTTCAGAATTTGGAATTGGAGGAATTAGGAGTTTATGAACAGTTTGACCTTCAACATGCCCAAATAAGGTGCTGCTAGCAAGTTCCTTACTGTGATGGGCTTCCACAGAAAATCAAAACTCCCACTTAGAGACAATCTGGCATAACTAATTACCCTTAAATCAGGGAAACTGGCTGGTGTGGTGGTGCAGACAAACAGATGGAAGGAATGTTCCCCTGACACCCTTCAAGGCCATCTTGAGAAACTCTGTCCCTCATTGCATTTCCATTATTATAACTGAATACATTTGAGGTATTATCCAGGGTATCTGAAGAAAACAAATACATGCCATTAACTAGAAACATCCGTTTAAAATGCCCCAACCTCTATCCCAATAACCCAGGTGTATTTATCAACTTTAAAGTCTTCCATCTATCAATGTACATTTGATGTGTAACCCACTAGGAGATATTTATGCAGTTGTTTGCATACTTTCTGGGTTGATGTTAATGCCCTGTGTTAATTTACCCTCCTGGATCTTTTTGCACTTCGCAGCAGAGTTGCAGGTAATTGTTTCGAGGCATGTCTTTGGCCCCAGGATCCTGTTGTTAACTGCCACACAGCCTTCAGACATACCTGCTTTGTCACAGCTACAGGCACCTTCTTCCAATCATCAGGGATGATTATCTTCTTCCAGACATTTCCAACCTCTAACAGTACATCCAGGGAGATGCGCCTTTGACAATCGCAGCTCCATAGCAAAAAAGTCTGTGGCTCTCCATAATCTTCCAATTTAATACTGGAGGTGCAGTGTGGTCATCACACCTCTAACAATAATTGGATGGGAACTCCAGATGTAAAATAACAATGCAGTGGTTCAGTTAAAGAGCTGTTGATACTCACAATGCACACTCTTCCAGGTTTTCAACTTCTTGTCATCAATTTCACCTGCTCCAAAACCTTCTGTTAATCCCCCCAGTGTCTGATAGAATGATAATTATTATTTATTTCTGCATGGAATAGTGGATTAATTCACCACCTGTTTTAAACATTCTGAGGTGGAAGAGGCAAAGACGATGGTTTTCAAAAGAACTGACTGGCTCTCCTATTGACTACTGTTCAACCCAATCAGACAGCAACTGAATAAATGCCAATGTTGCCCATTCTTCCAAGCTACTGATGGAATAAGAAACATACATTTTTGAATAAACGGAAAGCCAGAACATTTCATTATTTCAGAAAATAAAGCAACATTTTCACAACTGATGTGAGGTTCAATTATTCTGTGTTTGATTATGTGAGCCCGATAGGGCCCTCTTGTAACTCAGTGGTAATGTCCTTACCCCTGGACTGAGAGGTCCCACCTGCTCCAGAGGTCTGTAATAACATCTTGGAACAGGTTGATAAGGAAAAATAGGTAAATGAGTCCGATAGCTGATCTATGCTCACTGTGCTTGATTGGTTAAGTCTGGGTGTAGACTCAGAACAAAGTAAACAGACACCACAAATACTGCCAAAAGGGGTAAGCATAAGCACAGGCATTTTGTGATTGCGGAGATATCTTAAAGTACCTGTAAATAACCCGATTCCACATTAGAAATGAATATCTTCCCTGCATTGGTCCAAGCTGTATCAAATATACATTAAGAGATGTGCCTTATCTGGAATATTGGATGTCATTACAAAAAGATCTGTGTCATACCACAAGCAGATCATTCTGACCAAATGAGGCCACTTTCAGTTATGAGGCTGTATCTGTTCTTTTTGTCCCAGTTCTCACACAGGGATGCATTAATAGAGTAGTTTTTCTGACCGTGTCTAACATTACACATGTGTTCATTGTTAATAAATCCAAAGATTAAAAAAAAACCTATTGGAAATGTTCACACTATAACAGAAACAGGTTAGCTGAAGGGTAAACTTTTGCTGGCAGCCAACATAGGGTGCTGCACCTGAGTTTTCAATCAGGACGTCCTGCCCGTTCTGGGAGCTAAGCCAAAGTGAAACATTAACTGGCAGAGTATCACAGCTCTAGTATGGCTGAAGTTTCAGAAGCTGGAAATCAGCACATTTTAACTTAACTCTATTAATAGCATTAGGTGATATTATTGACCAATGTGGAATATGGGTGATCTTCAATAAAATATTGTCAGGATATTACAAATGACTGGAAAAAGAAAAAGAACTGAACATTGATCATTACATCCTCCCAGACCTCCCCCTCACTGAGGATGAACGCTCAGTCCTCAGTAAAGAACTCACCTTCATTCCCCTCTGCCCACACATCAATGAATTCTGTTCACGCTCTGATGTCAAACAGTTTTTCCACCATCTCCACCTCTGCACTTATTTTTTTAACCACAAGACTAACCCACCCTCGACAGACTCCCTTCTCCCACCTCCAACACACCCCATCCTCACCCCAAGGCCTCCTACCCTCCCTCAAACTCTTCATTTCCAACTGCTGTCGCAACATCGATCGCCTCAATCTCTCAGGCCCTCCCATTCACTCCAACCTCTTCCCCATGAAATGTGCAGCCCTTCACTCCCTCCGCTCCAACCCTAACGTCACCGTCAAACCCGCGGATAAGGGAGTCGCAGTGGTGGTATGGCGCACTGACCTCTACATCGCTGAGGCCAGGCGTCAACTCTCTGACACCTCCTCTTACCGCCCCCTCGATCATGACCCCACCCCTACCACCAAAACATCATCTCCCAGACCATTCATAACCTTATCACCTCAGGTGACCCACAACCTCCAACCTCATCATTCCCCAACCCCACACCTCTCATTTCTATCTCCTTCCCACAATCCACAAACCTGACTGCCCTGCCGGCCCATTGTCTCTGCCTGCCCCAGCCCCACTGAACTTACCTTCGCTTACCTTGACTCTGTTTTCTCCCCGCAATCCAGGAACTCCCCACCTACATCCAGGATACCACCCACGCCATCCACCTCCTCCAAGACCTCCAATTCCCTGGCCGCCAGCACCTCATCTTCACTATGGACATCCAATCCCTGTACACTTGCTTTCCCCATGTGAATGGCCTAAAAGTCCTCCACTTCTTCCTCTCCCGCAGGCCCGACCAGTCCCCCTCCACTGACACCCTCATCCGCTTAACCAAACTTCTCCTTCAACTCCTCCCACTTCCTACAGACTAAGAGTGTGGCCATGGGAACCCGCATGGCCCCAAGCCATGCCTGCCTCTTTGTAGTATACATGGAACAGTCCCTCTTCCCCAGCTACACTGTCATTATCCCCCACTTCTTCTTTTTCTACATCGATGACTGTATTGGCGCTGTCTCACACTCCCACAAGGAGCTTGAACAGTTCATCAACTTTACTAACACCTTTCACCCCAACCTCAAGTTCACCAGGACATGTCTGATACCTCTCTCTCCTTCCTGGACCCTTCTGTCTCCATTTCTGGTGACCATCTCGAAACCGACATCTATTTCAAGCCTATCGACTCCCACAGCTCCCTAGACTACACCTCCTCTCACCCATCTTCCTGCAAGAATGCAATCCCCTACTCCCAATTCCTCTGCCTCTGCTGTGTCTGTTCCCAAGATGGGCCGTTCCACTCCTGGACATCCCAGATGTCCTCTTATTTCAATGACCGCAACATCCCCCTGTCGGTGGTCGTAAATGCTCTCGACCACATCGCTTGTGTTTCCTGCACCTCTGCCCTCACATCCCCTCCCTGTAACAAAAGACAGAATCCCCCTTGTCCTCACATATCGCCCCACTAATCTCCATATCCAACGTCAAAAAATATCCTCCGCCACTTCTGCCACCTACAATTGACCCCACAACCAAAGATATATTTCCCTCCCCACCCTATCTGCTTTCTGTAGGGACCGCTCTCTCGTCCACTCCACACTCCCCACTAGACCAACCGCCCCCGGCACCTTTCCCTGCAACCACAGGAAGTGCTACACCTGCCCCTACACCTCCCCACTCACCTCCATCCACGGAACCAAAAAAACCTTCCACATCAGACAGATGTTCACCTGCATATCCGCTAATGTGGTCTATTACACGTGGGGTATCATCTAACTTGCTGGCCTTGTCTAATTCAATAATGTCATGCTTCCAATTGCCGACAGTGATTTTGCTGCTTTCATGTGAAAAGTGCTTTCATATCTCTCTGCATGTTTTCCATTTGCATTTTTTTGCCATCTTCCAGTTTGTCTCTTATTTGCTTTCTCTGTTTCTCCCCTCCTCCATGTCCCTTCTTTCCCTCCCCGTGTCTGTGTGCGTCACCCCTTTTATATCACTGAGTGCTCAGCTGTTTCACTAAGACATGGCTGTCATGCTTTTAAGAGCAGCTGAGCATTTTAACAAGCAAATGGAGATATAGAGAAGACAACAGAGGGTACGAAACCTGAAGTGGGGTGGGGAGGGTCAAAATCACAATGCAACCAAGTCATGCAAACAGCCACCCAGAAAGAAGAATCAATAATACTTGAAGACAATGTAAACTGCTCTGGCTAGATGTGTTTACCTGAACAGGAACTCCACTATGACTGTACAATTGTTAACCACTTTTACTAGTTTTTTGTTATCTAGCAGTCTGTGTGGTGTAGACCTGTAATCAGTGCTTGTCAGTAGAGGAAGCAAGAAATGTAAAACAAACTGAGCTCCCTTTTAAGAGGCCAGGAATTAGGTAGCCTATGGAATTAACGGGACTTTTGATTCTTCTAAAACATATTTAAGGTATTGGAATATTTACATGGTTTGTTAATTATGACAAACAGCAGGAGCTCATTAACTGAGAAAGTTCCACTTTTAAATGTTTATACTTTTTCCAACTTCTTAAAAAGTGACAGCTGATAGTATATTCTGGGTATGGCTTCCATGCCAGTTGCGATTTAGCAGAGACCAACACAAAAAATGCTGGAGAATCTCAGCACGGCTGGCCGCATTTGTTGAGAGAGAAACAGAGTTTACATTCTGAATCAAGTATGACTCTTCTTCGCACTGGATGTGAAACGTTAACTCTGCTTTTCTCTCTCCATAGACGCTGCCAAAACTGCTGAGTTTCTCCAGTATTCTTTGTGTTTGTTGAGGTAATAAGAAATTTACAAGAGCCAGGGCATGTGATGGGTAGCAGTTTCAGGAAGGTAGAGAAAAACCCAGATACAGTTGGGCAGATAGTTTATCTCTAGGAAAGGGAGGAGAGGTAGACAAGTAGTGCAGGAGTCTCCTGTGGCTATCCCCATCTCAAACAAGTGCTGTTTTGGAAAATAAAGGGGGTGATGGACTCAAAGGAATATAGCACTGACAGCCAGGTTTCTGGTACCGTGATTGGCTGTACTGTAACAAGGAGTACATCAGGTTCCAAGCTATTGATTGTGATAGCGGACTCTCTAGTCAGAGGCACAGACAGATGTTTTCGAGACATCAAAATAGTGTGTCGCCTCCTGGTCAAGGATGTCTCGGAGAAGGTGCGGGATATTCTCAAAAGGGAGAGTGACCAGCAGGAGGTCATTATTTCAGATTTTCAGCACCCACACTACTTTGCTTTTATTCGCGTTCCTTAACAGAGACTGCAGCGCTCCATTTTATTTGCTGTGGAAAGAAATTACTCTACCTTACTTTCTTCCTCAGTTTTGGTACAGTCATTAACATTACAATCACAAATGATAAAGATCAACTTTAAGAAAGAGCTTGGTAACACCTTTCAATTGTTAAATGAAGGGCATCAAATTATTTGATCTCTCTTATCATCAAGATAAGCTATTTGGCAACAAAAGGCTTACCCAAAAGGTATTATGATTATTTATAGTATCAAAGAGGTCCTCTGACTCCTCTGGTACAGACAAGGACACAGGCAGAAAAAACAACATAGATTAATTACAGAGATTTCAATGTGCAACAATGTAGCTCAGGCTTGGTACCAGTTGAGACAGAACAAAGTTGAATAAAAGTCAAGCTATTCAGCTGAGTTCACATGCCCTACAGATAAAGAAAAACAGTCTTGGAAATGTCTTGAAAATACATTTTAGAATGATATGTGCCAGGTCAGAATGATATGTAGTGTTTAGAGGTTACTACCAAGGCTGAAATATTCTGCTTATCAACTAGCCTCAGACAAGTTATTTCCCAACTTTTGATGAATTGAGAAACAAAACATTCACAAGCTTGTAACCATCATCACCATGTTTATCCCTCTCCAAGGTCTAATGGTTTTTTAACAAAACAGAAATTGCTGCAAAAGCTCAGCAGATCTGGCAGCATCTGTGAAGGAAAAAACAGAGTTAACGTTTCGGGTCTGGTGACCCTTCCCCAGAAACTAGGAATGTCAGACAGTGTTTTACATTACGTACATTTACTTTATAATCTTTCTGGAGTCATCAAACCCAGTACACATGATAAACAGTTTGGAAGATTTTTGTCCTTTCGTTTGAAAGTACTAAAGTTGCGGTGAAAATTTAAGACAAGTATTTCTGCTTTTTTATTAAACTGATGATTCATTCTTGCTTCTAAGTAATCTTATTTCTATAATAAACCTTTGTCACATTTTTTAGCCTGGACAGATGTTTCCTGTTGATTCAGGGGCATTTAGAGCATGTAACCGTTAGATTGAGTCATTTCCAATTGGAGAGGACCTCATAACATTGCTGTCTTAGTTATTTTGCCTAGATTTGTCTATGAACATTGATTTCTGTATTCAGTACAAGAGTCAAAAAGCATTGTAAAGGAGTCTGAATCATTTCAACTTGCATATTATTAAAGAAAAAATGTGCATGATGCTTTTAATTTCATAAAGGAACGGTTTGTCAAAATTTCTCCAAGAAGGCAAGGCTCCTTTTAAGTCTTACCATCATTGTGGTATTATGCAGGCACCTCATGTTATCTACTGTCTGTACCAAAGCACAGTTCAGTTTAAGGTTTATTAAAGAAAGTTCACTGTCACTAATCCTTCAATAATTAATCTAATGATCAGTGGTAGAGGATACAATACCAGAGTGTGAGATAACCTTTTCATTGAACAGTATGGTTTGTTGCATGACAGCAATAAGTACGATCACATGTCAGACATAGTTCCAAAGATTCTTGGGAATTGCACAGAACATATACAGACATAGAGTCATACAGCATGGAAACAGACCCTTCAGTCCAACTAGTCCACACCAACCATGTTCCCAAACTAAACTAGTCCCAGCTGCCTGCATTTGGCCCACATCCCTCCAACTCTTTCCTATTCATGTACTTATCCAAATGTCTTAAACATTGTAACTGTACCGGCATCCATTACTTCCTCTGGCAGTTCGTTCCACACACTAACTATTCTCTGTGTAAAAAAAAAATTACCCCTCATGTCCTTTTTAAATCTTTCTCTTCTCACCTTAAAAATATGCTCCTGAGTTTTGAACTCCCCTACCTCAGGGAAAAGACCTTTGCTTATCTAATACCCCTCATGATTTTATAAAGCTCTCTAAGGCCATCCCTCAACCTCCTACACCCCAGTGAGAAAGGTCCCAGCCTTTCCAGCCTATCTTTATAACTTAAACCCTCCATTCCCAGCAACATCCGGGTAAATCTTTTCTGAACTGTCTCCAGTTTAATAATATCTTTCCTGTAACAGGGCAACCAGAACTGCACACAGTACTTCAGAAGAGGCCTCACAAGCGTCCTGTACAACCTCAACATGCATCCCAACTCCTATATCAAAGGTCTGGCCAATGAAGGCAAGTATGCTAAAGGCCTTCTTAACCATGCAGTGAAGCTTACTGTAGAATTCTGTGTCTTCACTCACTGCTTGTGTGTGACAGCAACAGAAAGGGTAGAGCTCAATGTAACAAATGCTTCAGAACAATTAACTTGTGCAATAATCATAGGTATCGTTATAAGAGAGAGGACTTATTTCTAAATTCATTTAATTTTATTGTATTTATCAATTTAATGCATTACTTATGTTGTTCCACTTTCCCTTTTACTTGACCACAGCTGTTCGCCTGCCATCTACTTTATTTCAGGCAATTCATTTTTGTTATTCAAAGGATTGCTCAAACGTGATTGAAAGTCACAAGTATTGCGCAACGTGTCTAGTCATAAAAGTAGAAAATGTTACACATACTGGGTATAAAAAACTGCATTTGGTTAAATAAAAACTAATGTAAAAAGCAGTAAGGGAATGGGCAAATAAGCCTAAAGTAAAACCTATTTATTGGCAACTGAGCAGTGATCCTGACCTTGATCAAAACAATCATCCTTTTTTATGATTCATTGAACGACACTCTTGGGTCTGATGTTGGACCAGACTAGGTATGTTTATTCTGTGGGTTGGCTTGAGTGGAGTTTCGAATACTTTTAAATGTAGTTTTGTTTGGCACATTGTTAATGATGCAATCACAGTTTTAGCAATGGTGCCACTAAGACCAGGCCCAACTTCAGGAAAAAAAGCAGACTGAAAGTGAATGATTGAGGTGCTCACTACAGCACACACAAGCTCTATTGTGAAGAACTGATCATGTGTATTTGCTATTGTGCCACTCAGACTTGGTCCTGTGAATTGAAATGAGTTGTTTTCCCCTATGGGGAGCTAGAATGTTTATTATTGTGAAGAAGGTGACTGTGTATATGATCATAACTTCTTTTACTCCTGTTTTCCATTTGCTAATGAAAACATTCTTGAATATAGACATTTTTCATAGATGTGGGCAGTGTGAACTCATGGCCTCCACTGACAGCATTAAAAGTAAATATCCCAAGTACATCTGGGCTGTTATTTACATTAAGTCAAGCATACACTCTGTACTATTTTTTTAAAAGAAAGCAAACTTAAAACAATAAAAGAGAAAAATGATTATCTGTGATAAAAACAAAGAAAACTGCAAATATAGGAAAACTGAAATAAAAAAAGAAAATGGTAAGCATACACAGTAGATTCTTCAATATCTTAAGCAAAATAAGCAGTTTAGGGTGTAGGCAGTTCAACAGAACTGAGAGTGAGTTTTCACAAAAGGTGCCAACTTCTAAATGAAAACTTTTTTTAAAATGTGGGCTCTGTTGGACCAGAAACTTCTTTTCCAGCACTTTCTAGGTTCATTTTTGTGGTTTGCTGAAGGTTATGAACTAAACCAGGCTTCAGATGTGGTGTAAAATGAAAAGATTTCAGCATGTCCTGATCTTCATACACCACTTGTTTCAAAATTAATGACCTAACAACCATCACATGGCCACTAACGTGTGTAAAAATTCAGTTATAATTACATATACTCGTTGATATTGAAAGATGTTTGTTTTATCACAGGTATCAGTAGAGGTTTTCATGATGCAGTAGTGGTGTCCTGAGCTCTAGGTCAGAAGGCTTGGTTCACATTTTATTTGCCAGCCACAAAGCTGTGTCATAACATGCCTGATAACAAGGTGTAGAGCTGGATGAACACAGCAGGCCAAGCTGCATTAGAGAAGCTGAACAGGTTAGTTGAAAACATCTATACTTCAGGTACCAGTCAGACACCAGAATCTGCTTAATTCTGATGCAGCCATGTCAGCCCCTACTTAATAACAATGGAGTTGCACCAAAGTATGTGAGGAGGAACATTATTTAATGGTTTCTGACTGTTAATTACATTGTAACATTGAAAGATGTCTCCCCATTAATATTCCAAAGGATTGACATTGAAGTGCCACATTGTGGGAGTGCAGTTATGCCAAACTTGGTGTAAGAAAAGAAGAGTGGAAACAGCGAGAGCAGGAACAGTGAGGCCAGTGAGACAGTTAGAGACGATGAGAATGAGCGCGGGAATGGACTGACACCAGTGAAGTGGTGCCATGGGCATAATATTAAACCATTTGGCATCAACCCCAGAAGATGGAAGTTGGAATGTCTGCCTTTTGATGATGCAGTCGTCATCAAACTTGCCATTGATTCAATCTAACAGGTTTTGTTTTGCAAATCTGAAATTCCTTTGAATCAATGCAAAAGTAATGGTATAATCATTTTAATGGGTTATGGGGTGCAAATTGATGCCAGTGTGACCCCGAATGTAAACTGGCATCGTTGAAATTCAAACACTTCAGAAGGAGGAAGGGGCAAATTTCAATAGCTTTCAAAGGGCACTGGATTTACAATAATTCACCTGCATACATTTCTCCCATTGTAATCAATATTCTAATATTATTATGTTAATTTGCGTCAGAACAAAAACACTCAGCAGTTCTGGCAGCATCTGTGGCGAGAAATCAGAGTTAACGTTTCAGGTCCAGTGCCTCTTCCTCAGAACTGTTAATTTGCATGTTTGCCATGTATGGACAATGCTAAATATACATTTGAATGAAAGAATGTCTCTGCGGGGAGCTCACATTTATCAATGGTTGGTGCCACTTAAAGCTAGCCTGGATGCTGTCAGCCAACATGTACCCTCTTACTGAATCACAGAATTGTTACTATGCAGAAAGACGCCATTTGGCACATCCCACTCTCAAGCGAGCATCATGACTTAGTGCCATTCTCCTGCCTTTTTCCCAAACCTTTGTATATTGCTTCTACTTAAATGATCGTCCAGTGCTGTTTTGAATGCCTCAATTCAACCTGTCTCCACCACACTTTCATGTAGTGCATTTCAGACCCAAACCATTCACTGTTACTTTTCTCTACATCATACTTATTACATTTGCAAATCACTTTAAATCTGCGCTCTCTTGTTTTTAAACTTTTGGCAAGGAGGAATAGTTTGACATTTTACAATCTATCCTGACCACTCATGTTTTTGAAAACACCTCTGAAATCTCCTCTTAGCCTTCTTGTCTCCAAGGAGAACAGTCACAACCTCTCTAATCTCATAACTGAAGTTTCTCAACTCTGGAACCATTTGGTAAATCTCTTCTATGCTAACCACAATGCTTTCACATCCTTCATACAACGTAGCATCCAAAACTATACACAATACTTGAGCTGTAGTCTAACAAATGTGTTGTACAAGCTCAGCATAACCTCCTGGTTCTTGTACTCTATGGCCTTATTAATAAATCCCAGGATACTGTATGAATTACTAATCATACTCGACATTCCCATCGCCTTCAGTGATCTATACAGAAAAACACCCACACCCCTTGGCTTCCATAAAGTCCTGGAATATTTTAGAACTAATTTTATAACATTAACAATGCTTCCAAGCTTTATATAATCTACAAACTTTGAAATTGTACACTTCACGACAAGATCTAGATGATTAATATATATCAGGCAAAGCAAAGGTCTCAATACCAACCCCTGGGGAACTCCAGTGCAAACCTTCCTCCAGCCCATAAAGTATCCTTTGACCACTGCTTCTGTTTACCCACCACTAAAGTTAAAGAAATTGATCTTTAGTTTTTGAGCCCATCCTCAGAACTTCTTTTGAACAAGGCCATAATGTCTGCCAAATTTCTTGAAACACAATCAACCCTTCTCCTCCTCTTATCTCCCGTTTACTTTTGATGTGCATATACAAGATTTTGGATACCCTTTATGTTAGCCCCAGATTTTTTCAAAATCCCTCTTTGCTTCATATGCTCTCTCAATTCACGTCTGAATATATTATATTCTTCTTGGTCATCAATTGTATTTTCTACCTGGTACCTTTCAGAAGAATACTTTGATTTAGTTTAATTTCTCCCTGCCCTTGCATCCAGAGTGTAGGATTTGTTTGTCCTCCCTTTCCCTTTTTGAGGGAATATGCCCAATTGTGTAGCTACAGTTTTTCACATGGACCTTTAGTCCTAGTCTGTCTTACCCAGCTCAGGGCTTGCCCTGTTGAAGTCAACTCTCCCCCAGTTAATTGTTTATACTCTGGATTCAATAGTATCCCTTTCTGTCATCATCCTCAGACATTTCATACACTGATAATTGTCTCTGAACTGTTCCCCCACTGACACTTGATCTACTTGAACTACCTCATTTACAGGCACCAGGTCCAACAATAAATTTTTCCTAGTTGAACCGAACACATTCCCATCCGCCTTTCCTTCATTTCTTATTTTTTCTATACAAAGGAATATTTGACACCAGCCTTGTCATTTCTTGAGTCAGGATTCTGTTATCATCATATCATACTTCCACATGATAATCTGCGCCCCAATCCTACGCACTATACACCATGCATTCACATACATGCACAGTAACCCTAATTTTGACTTCATTACTTTTTCCCTTATTCTGAATTCACCCATTGACTTTCTATCCTCTATAATAGTGTTGTCTAACTTTTGAACTATTTCGAGCACCCTGGTATTCCTCTCCACTATATCCTTTTGCTTCTCACACCCTGACAAATTAGTTTAGAGTCTTCCCAACAGCACCAGCAAACAATCTTTTCTACTTGTACCTTTTCCACTTAATGGTGACATCCTGGGTAAATGTTACTGAGCAAAGAGACCTTGAAGTGCACATTCACAGTACCTTGTAGATAGACAGGGTAGTGATGAAGGCTTTTGGTCTGCTTGCCTTTATTGGTCAGTGCAATGAGTATAGGAGTTGAGAGGTCATCCAGCAGCTGTATAGGTCATTGGTTGGGACACTTTTGGAATACTGCATTCACTTCTGGTCTCCCTGCTATAGGAAAGATGTTGTGAAACTTGAAAGAGTTCAGAAAAGGACCTTGCCGGGGTTGGAAGGCTATAGGGAGAGGCTGAAATGTCTGGGGCTATTTTCCCTGGACCGTCAGAGGCTGAGGGGTAACCTTACAGAAATTTATATCACGAGGGCCACACAGATAGGATAAATAGTCAGGGTCTTTCCCCAGGATAGGGGAATCCCAAACTAGAAGGCATAGGTTTAAGATAAGAGGGGAAAGACTTAAAAGGGACATAAGGGGCAACTTTTACACGCAGGGGGTGGCGCATTTCTGAAGAAGGGTCTTGACCCGAAACGTCAGCTATCCTGCTCCTCTGATGCTGCTTGGCCTGCTGTGTTCATCCAGCTCCACACCATGTTATCTCAGCAACTAACCAGATTATCCCTTTAATCGGAGTTGGTTGGGTTAGGGTAGAGTGGGCGGGAGAGAAAAAAGAGGAGGTCAAAATTTTTCTGAAGAAGAGTCTACGCCCGAAATGTCAGCCTTCCTGCTCGGCCTGCTGTGTTCATCCAGCTCTACACCTTGTTATCTCAGTGAATTGGAGTTGTTGGTGTGGGAGGAATGATAGTGAAGAGAAACTCCAACTCTTCTTCCAATACAAATACCAAAGCAAATAGTCAGATGTTTAGTTTAATGTCTTATTCTACTGATGGTATTTCTAACAATGAAGTGCATCCTCAAAAATGCACTAAAATATCAGTCTAGGCCAGATGGTCAAGTTGGCAAAGGAATTTGAACGCACAGTCTTCTGGCAGAGTGGTGACCAACTCAGTCACTGCTGGGAAGTAAAAGAATGCTAAAGACAAAAAGCTATTTGTGTTAAGTTTCTGACTAAGGAAGCTGTGACTCTGCTTAACATCTAAAACTTACATATACTTACTTGGAAGCTAAAACAAAGGAAAAAGATCATAATTGATCTGAAACACAGATACAAATGCTCAAAATCTGGCAGAAAGAAAAGGCTGATCAAACCTGTAGCATACATTAATGGTTCTGAAAGGGTTAATGTTGCAGACTGCATTAAGCTCCACCCAATCCGATAACATCATGCTAGCTTGAGTGAACAGAAGGAGGAACATCTCAGGATCTCAGGGAGTGAGATCCATGATTGGAAAGACCTCCTCATTAGTTCATTAAACAGGCTATTGTTGACAATGTAACTTGTTAATTGCTATCATGCAATAGGCTCCATCTTATTTAAGATAGCAACCTCTTGGTACAACTCAATAGTAGTTGACTCTCCACCATTGTAAATAGTCTTATTAACAATGTAACTTGTGCCTAATTGTTATTATACAATAAACTACATCTCAGTTAAGCCTCTTATTAAGACTAGTTAGAAGCTGATCCTCCATCATTATAAATAAATTAAGCCCTTTGACCCAGGCAAAATAAGATACTTAGTGTCAGCATTCTTCTACCCCCAAACACCACAGAACCTACAAACCCATTAGTCTTCTTCTTTCCAATGCTGACTGGCATGCTCTGTAATACCAGCATTTTCATGTTACTGCTTTTGTTATTGAAATCACTGCTGATTGTTCCCTCTAGGTTCTCTATCTGGTTTGTATTAAGTTTCTGTTTATGATGAGGAGAGTCAGATGGCTTCATTGTGAAATAAGATTTGGATCCATGAAAGACCACTTGGCATCTCTTCACAAGTACCTGCACATGCTGTACATTTCAGATGTGGAACAGTTTCATAAATATAACCCACAGGGTGTGGCTTAGGAGACCATGTTCCCTTTGCTGTGATATAATCTCTACAATTTGAGTCAGAAAAAATTGCAGGCTTTTTTGTGCTTTGTTGTCTTGTCTCTTGAACCCTTTATCTATAAATGGAGAGCTTGCTTGGTTTGGAAAGGATTCAGAAAATTTGATGTGGAGAGGGAGATATTTAACAAAGCTTTCATGTGGTTGGTTCCTAAGTTCTCTCATTGTTTTTAATGATGATGTTATCATAATGCAAAAATCTCCACCAAAGCAACCTTAAACCAAGTCAGGAAGGCAATAAGAAATGTAATGAGGGCATGTGGATAGTGAGAAGGACAAGGGTAAGGGAAAAGATGGTGGGCCAAATACAGCTGAAGTCCCAACACAGAAGCCAATAGCAGGAGATGATCCCATTTCAAATGATAATGGGGCTAGGCTGGCATATTCCCAGCAGTAGCCAGCATAGGGCTTGCTGTGATTATTAAGAATGGTGGCTGTTCCCCAGAAGAACTGCCAGTTCAATGGGAGGCCCAGCAGCTCAGTGGTGCCACCACTAGCAGTGGCCAGTTCTGAGGCTGCAGCTGTGAGGAAGTCAACAGCCAAGCCACTCCCAAAGGGTAAATGGGATTAGGAATGTCAGCCTGGGCAAGTGGGCCCCTACAATCAGAAGCACACTGTTGCAGGGCACAGTTGGTGCTGTTGCCTTGGCAGGGCCCTCCATAGACCAGAAAATGGCTCCAATGTCCTAGAAAAGTTGTAGTCAACATGTAGGATTACAAGAGCAGATATCAGGCAAAAGTACTGGAACCCGACACTATTTTTTAAACATTACTTTCCACTGCTAACCTGCAACCTGATCAGTTCCAAGCCTGTAAACCTGGATACAGCTCTGCCTGGATTCACGTCATCCACTAGACAAAACATTTCGTCTCTGTATTGGTTACCAATTAAACATGGCCTTACTACCTGGCACTGACTCCTAGCCAGCATTCAGGATTCAGTCAGCTATGGCTCACTGCCCTGTGCCTCCAACAACCTCTCTATAAGCTGTACCCCATACTCATCATGATAATATACAGCCTGTGACAGTGTGTGGTGCCCTGTTGTGCTTGACTGGCACACCATGCCCACCAGCAGATATTTCAGAGACACAGCAAGAGAGTCAGAGAGAGAGGGACACAAACAGCCACAAAGAAAGAAAGAGATTGCTGAAATGGCTCAACTTACAGAGAAGGTAGCAGCAATTGATCAGTCTGGTAGATTTGTCACTTGACTTTCTTAAATTTCAGCTGGATCGCTAACTAAAATCCTCCAAATGTAGGGTACAGTTATACATTACATCAAGTTTACAAAAATGACCAGTTACCAATTAAAAATGAATGATGAGCAGTAGTTACCATAAGTGTCATTTTTAGTCACATGGTCAGAAAATCAGAAGGGTTTCACCACAATTCTTCTGTGATGTCTTCCTCTCCTTGTTGTTTCAGATGAAAGCTCTCTCCAGTACATGAAACAGCTCTGGCCCACTGTGCAAATTGTTAAAGCTTGCTAAAATAGCTTTGAACAATAATGAAGCTACTGATTATACTGTCAAAGAAGTCATTATTCTCTGCTTTGTAATATATTACAGTACAAATTCTCAGAATTGTACTCGCCACTCATTGCTGGTCTAAAGCTTGTCCAGTGGCTGTAGTAAAAAGGGGGAAGGGTAGAGCAGACGCTGAAGCTTGTGTGACGAAGAGACTGACACAGGCCCATTGAGGTCATGCAGATCAGCTGAGAAAGAGCTTCCCAGCCTCTTCCAGACTGTGAATGGTCAGACAGTTCTCTGTGCACATGAATATTGCACAACCCCCACCAGAGGATCCCACTTTCTTGCTGCCTGGCAGAGGAGTCAAGGTTGTAGAGTTTTTGCTGCCCTGACTGTTGACACTAAGCACTGCCGGCTGGGGATCAGGTCTACAGCCTGCGTTACTACAAATAATATGGTTTTATTTTCTTCTATTCCTTCATGGGATGGGAGTGTCACCAACAAGATTGGCAGTTCTTGCCCATTCTTTGAACAGAATGACTTGCTAAGTCATTAAGAGGACAGTAAAATAAAACAAAGAACTGCAGATGCTGGAGACCTAAGATGATAAAACAAATGCTGGAGAAATTCAGCTGGTCTAGCAGCATCTCTGTTTCTCTCCCGCAAGTTGACATTTCCAGTAATGACCCTGCCTCAGAACTCTGACAGAGGGTCACTACTCTTGAAACACTAGCTCATTCTCCCCACTGATGCTGCTTGTCCTGCTGAATTTCTCCAGCATTTGTATTTTCATTTCAGAGGGCAGCCCAGATTAAACACATTGCTGAGTCTGGAATCACATGTAGCCCTTAGGATCTTCATTCTCATGTGCTCTGCCTGAAGGCAGGTCCTTTTATTTAACGTTGGCTAATGCATTGTGTGGAGCTAATTTCCTGACAGTTTTGTCTGTGGCAGTTTGCTATTGCCTTCAAAAGTCTAGGAAAGAGGACAAGGCATCAGGCCCTAAGTCTACCTAAACTGCAACAAGCAAACCTGTGGTACAGGCATATTCTGAACTATACATTAGCTGTCTCGCCAACTAGAGTGACATGCTGGCTCAATGATTAGCAGTGCTACCACACAGCACCAGAGACCAGGGTTCAATTCCAGCCTCAGGTAACTGTGCAAACTCCACACAGATAGTCTCCCAGTATTTGAGTGGGTTTTGTCTAGGTGTTCCAGTTTCCTCCCGGAGTCTAATAATGTACAGGTTGGGTGGATTGGCCATGGGAAATGCAGTGTTACAGGAATAGGGTGGGATGCTTTTTGGAGAATCAGTAAGCTGAATGGCCTCTACCTGCACTATAGGAATTCTGTGAACTAACCAGGCTTTCTTCAGACTGCATCTGAAGTGCACAGATTTTTCACAATGCTGGGACAGAGGTGGTAGCTGGAGAATTTTTCTTATGGCCATTTAGTAATGGAAAACAAAATGCATCAATGACTTCAACTCAAATGCATTTTCCTTCTCGTGTTTTCTCCCCACTTGATTTACTCTGCTCAAGTTCCACATTGTCTTTCATCACTGCTACCCCCTATTTTACCTACCTGACATGGTCTTGTATGTGAGCATAGTGTCACACTTGTCCTCTGAAGTTACTGTTGCAACAACATGGGTCTTGTTTCAAATACCTTTCATCAGTAGCCCATGCACTCAGTCCCATATATTATTAGAACACCTAAGAGATTGACATTATCTTTTCTGCTGACATGCTTCTTTCAAAAAGGGCAGATTAGGAGTGAGTGTCACCGAGACCAACATGTGAAATATTCCATGGTCTAGTAGGAGGTCAGATCTAGGACGACAGAACTGTGGGGCCCTGAAGCTTAGCAAACTTCAGCTGTACAGCAGTCAAGCTGAGAACTCAAAAAACTTGTTTATGGAAGAAAGAGGAGTTTGAATGTTGACTGATGCCTGGATACAAACATCCAGTTTTTGAATCGCATTAATAACTGCAGTTACCAAAGTAATATTTCCCTCAGACATGAAGTACTGGACACATTTTTATTACACATTGTACCTTATCCAGTTTCTAAAGTGAGCACAAGCATAAACTGACAAGCACAGGCAATGTATGTTCGATCCAGGGACAGATATTTCTCTGGAATGATTTTATTACCAATTAAAAAGGGCTGACAATAGCTCAGACTGTACATTCTTCCAGAAACATTCTGTCTTCATAATTTTCTGTGGTAAGAAATACCTGCACTGTACATCAGCTTCATTACAAAGCAACAACTTCTAGTCATCAGTGACCATCTGTACAACATATACAAGTTTATGCTACATTCAGGTTCTTTAAGACATTGAAATTCATTAGTATTGATATATTCATGGCATTCTTGAATAGCAGTGATCAGTCTGAAGAGAAATGAATTACCTTTTGTCCAATTTAGTTTAGCTGACAATTGTACTGTTGCCTAGCAACACTGAGCTCTAATAAAGTGGCATAATGCTTAGTTCCATCAGTACCACATATCAAATGCAGTGCACTATGGGATAGTGTTCTTTTTGCTCCATTCTCTTTAACTAGATCCTGGTGACCAATTGTGAAAACATCTTCAATCAGCGGACAATTCACAAGGATTTTCCCCTTTGTCTCTTGCGTCTTTGTAGATCCTTTTGAAGTCCTTATAACGGGGTGCACAGCCTAGGTGAACCTCACCAAAGTGCATGCTGCCTACAAATAGGAAGTCCCCTTCTCCTTCCTTGACGCCACAGTGTAGCAGTGTCTTTATGTGTCCCAGCCACTTCCCACTCTTCCCGATTGGGTGGAACGTTTTGCTCTTTTGTCTGTAAATCTTGTCAGCAAATATATCGATTGTTGATTCTTCCTGCTGCAGGTCATGCGACACCAAACGAATGCTTCCTCTGACCACTGAGGTAATAACAGAAAAATTACTTTTTAAATGAAAAGGCTGCATCATTAAAATATGAAGCATAAAAATAAAATCCAGGCTTGGAAAAGCAAGTTGCTTCATTTTAGCACATCTCTAGTTCATCAAATTTTGAAGATCCTCATTATTTTTATTTCCCTCCTGAAAGATTTCCAAATGTTTGTTGGTTTTTAATATATCTTTCCTAATAGCTGTTTCTAATTTCCTTTTTCACTTATCTATGCTATTTCATTTTTTCCCCATCTCGATGACAGCAATAACCAGTTTTTGCCTGTACTATAAAGCTGGAGTTTTTCTAATCTATTCTCCCAGCTTGATCACTACACACTGAGGATCAGTCTTATTCCCAGTTCTGCATATCATGTAATTATTTTTACAGCATGAGGGTCAGAAAGATCATTTAATGATGAGGACTACAACACAATGGCCAGTACTATATCTTAGTGACTAGAACTGTGGTCGTGTATTCAAAGATGTTGTTTGAGAGTTGTTTTGTAAAGCATTACTGTAAGCAGTGACAATTGTACTTTGGTAGGCGGTTTAGATGTCTATAGAGCACTTTGACAAGTTTAGTTCATTTAAGGTTCTATATCAAAGGTAACTTGGTAATGTGGTAACACAGAACTTGAACACTGCTAATTTAGAAAAAACAAAGGCATGTTGCTGAAGGCTTTCAGCTTGCATTCATCAGGACAAATGTAAGAATATCAAATTTTAAAACAATTGTAATTTCTACTGCAGGAGAAAAAGATGCCAATTAGTCAAGGCATTGCCAGGAAAAGGTAACAAGGAGCCATTAGCTCCCTAATCTAGCTCCCAGGTAATTCAAAAAGGCACAAGGCTTGAACATATTCCTTTTGTTTGCAAAGCACTTGTCTTTGCATATGAATGAACGTCACTCATAAGCACAAATGAGTCATGTTATGAGCTAAACTATGATCTTAAATTGGTTATTAGTATAGATAATAGTGAAATCAGGATCATTCAGTAAGTGCTGCCTAATCATAAAATCACATCTACCCATGTAGATTTTCTTTCAAGTTTTGTGGGCTTTGGCTGATGGAGATTAGCCTGTATTTTGTCTATTACAAACAACTGAAGGAATATGTTGTTTGATTCCTTTTTTGTCATGATGGATGCAGGGGATAATGATTCAATGTTTGTCCAAAAAACAAAGAAACTTCTGGAACAAAAGTGCCAGAACTTTACAAAACCATCTCAATTACTAATACACAAATAAATGTAGTTTCTGGATTAACACAATAGGTCAATTTCAGTGAAGAATGGGACTGAACTAGCCAGAGGCCAACGTGGACAGAGACTCATGCAGTCCTCTCCAGCAGGAGATCTGGGGCATCTAGATCATGAGGTTCCGTTAGAATAGACTCCATTAGTCTCCCATCCATACCTGGTAGAAATCAGGCAGCATTTTTTGAATGAGATGGAGGTCAAAAGAATGGGTTCTGGTACTAAGATAAGTGGATGGGAAAGAGAGTTAGGATGGCGAGAGGAATGGAGAAATTAGGAGTGGTAGACCCAAAGGTTTTCTTTTTAGAGACTCCTGGACTCAAAGAAAATACATTTGAAATTTAAAGAAGTCTCTTCTTGACAGCTGTGGCCTGGTAGGGAAGGCACAGAGGCTTTTCGCACTGATGCCTAGGAATATGATTGCAGTTTGGTTAAACAGGATCCCACTATCTTCTGGCTGCTGTTCTGTTTGCTTGTTAATATTGAGACACACAAGAACAAAGTGAGACCAGTCATGATACATTTTAACCATCCCTGTCTCAGTTTTTTGTCAAGCAAAAGTGGGTTAAAACTCATCCCTCTATTAGTGTTTTTTTTTTGTTTCATATAGGAATATTTGTAGCAGTTATGCACTCCAGTTACACAATGGCAACTTCTAGAACTAGCAAGGTAGAACCACCGAGTCCTGGCAATTATAAACGAGCATATTTGTACTAAATTACAGAGCAAAGCAAGGGTATAAAAAAATCTGATGACCAATTTAGAAGCCAGTATGAGATGAACAGGCCATGAGCCAAATTCAACCTCAAGCAAGATCTTAGCTGATCAGACTGTGTCACACTCGAAAGACACATCAAGTTGTTACACTGCCTTTTTGGCTATTATCTTGCATCTTATTTTGGTCAGCATCCAAATTTGCAACTTAAATTGTTGAATTGTTGGCACTGAATCAACAACTTAATAGCCAGAATAATGGGCTGACTGATGCACTAATATGAACATCAAGGTCCAAGGAGTTTTCTTTCGTTCTCCGAAAAATAACCTGACTTTTGCTTTTGAACTGGATTCAAAGATCACGGGGTGACATGGCAAAGCATTCCATAGCTCCAAAAGCTGCTTGTATCTCAACAGTGTGTTTATTACAAAACAGTAAAGCCGCACAGTGGTTAGCACTGCCGCCTCACAATGCCAGGGACCTTGGTTCAATTCTTGGACAACTGTCTGTTTAGAGTTTGCATATTCTCTCCGTTTCTGTGTAGACTTCCCAGTTTCCTCCCACAGTCCAAAGATACATGGGTCAGCTGTGGGAAAAACCTTATGTGGGGTTATGGGATGGAGGGGTGGATCTAAGTGGGATGCTTTTCATAGGATCAGTGCAGACTCAATGGGCTGAATGACCCCTTTCTGCACTGTAAGAATTTTTATGATTTTTTATATTTCACTATCATAATGGAGCATTATTTAAACACACAGTTTAAACAGTATAAGCAAAGTCCAAAAATCTTGCTCTTTCCTCTACAGCATCCTCTGACGAATGTTAAAGAAAATGCCCAGTGCTCACCCGTGGGACTGTTTGAACACAAAATCCCTTCAAAATCTATGGCCTGTTTTGTTCAATGTACAAATGTTCAGACAATTACAGCCTTTAGTCAAAATAAATTATCAATTTTCTTTTAAGTCTGATGATTACTTTGATTCCTTTTAGTCATTCTATTTGCTGTTCAGCATTTGACGTTCAATGCTTGGCATACCCTAATTGAACAATGTTCCAAATTAAAAGAACATCTATTTAACCTATACAATGGTGAAAAGAAGAGATCAACTGTAATCATTCTTACCCAAATCACTAGTGCATGCAGCGATCAGGAGTTCTGTATCATTGCAGGGGCGACAAGAAGCTAGAAAGAGAAAAAAAGCAATTTAAAATCCATCCTTTTAAATCTGCCCTTACAACAAGTCTAATGATATCTCTGTTAGTGTATTTTAAAGATGTACATCCAGAAGAAGATTTCTCAGTGCACTGTAAAGAATAAGTTTCTTTTAGACTTTCAGGTTGCCAGTGTCGTCATGCTACCACTAATGCATTTGTTCAGAGTGATATTGCTACAACCGCTGTTATTGACACCATCTGACCCATTAACATGTGCTGGAAAACCTGAAATACCAAATTAACTTAAACGTGCAATCTTTCACTAATCATTTAATCACAGCACTGAAATTACACTTTAGTCTGCCTCTAGACTTCTACTTTAACATAGCTTATATATGATAAGTTATCATTCAGTAAAATGCAAGCATAAAATGCTGTGTAGTTTACGCTTATATGGTTTTTAAATGTCATCTTAAAGCAATGCTTTAACTGGATAACTAACTGTTAAAGACGAAACAAATCTAGAAGCATTCCGTACAAAAGGTAATTCAAGGTGTTTTATAGATGTGTTGATCTTCTGCTAAACAGAAAGTTCAGTTTCGTAAAAGAGCTGAGTCACAATTTCTGATGAAGGGTTTAGGCCCGAAACGTCAAGTTTTCCTGCTCCTATGATGCTGCTTGACCTGCTGTGTTCATCCAGCCCCATGCTTGTTATCTCTGAGTCACAATGTTATTCAGTTTTCAATCACGCTGCATTCCTGCATCTTTTGTAATATGCGTGTTTATTAAAATTTAATAAAAACATTTATAACAGTGAAAATTATCACTGACACTAAAATCATTTCTCCTTCGGCCCCACCTCATACTCACAATAAAGCACTTCATAATACACCATTATATGTCAAGTACTCCATAAAATATACTTAGGATTTGAAAGATTGATTCCTAATCTGCAACAGAATATGAGAAGGTAATGAAACCTTCAATGAGTACAGCTATTATATCCAGGATGTCAGGACATGGATTTAATCAGCTACTTCATTATTTTGAAAAGCCGTGTATTTATTAAATAGATCCGGAAAGAATGCTGAACAGAGCGAACAATCCATCAGGGACTGAAAATGAGAATTACATTGTAACAAATAAGGATACTGCATTTTCAAATAATACCAAGAACACAATATTCTTTATTTGTTCTCATGGAAGGATTTTAATATTTTGCGGTCAGTATATTTTTTTTCATTATTGACCAGAAAACTCTTGTTTCCATTTCCTCCAGGTCTGTCTCTGAATCAAATCACTTGAAGGCAACCACAGGCTTCCATCCACACAACAGAAAGAAACAATTATGAATCTCCAATGCACAGACACTTACAATTCGGAGCTATTTCAAGTATAATATGGGCATTGTCTGGAGCCCACAGTGAATTCTGCTGGGGATTACTTTACGGATACTGACAGCATCCTGCAGTAACCTGACTCAGGCCTAACCACTGCTCCTGAGCCCACTGCATTCACTGCTTGACAGAAGGATGTAATTACATCATTCCGCACAAGCCAGCAGTCGTATTGCAGCTGCTTTGAAAGACTTGCCCTCTGAACTTGATGTTACTGAAAGTACATGATGCTGCTAACAATAGGCAGCACTTGTTGGCCAACATACTTTGTGAATAGGTCTTCCCAAGGGGCAGCAACTACTCATCACCAGAATGGCATAATGGCCAAGACCTGAGCAGATGAGCACTTTCTCGACAGATTCCTCAACCCTAATTAGAAGAATGATGGAGAAGGAAAGTCCACATAAATTGTATTCTATGTGAGACTCTATTTGAAACAACTTTTTTTTAAAAATCAGAATACTTTCATGAACATTTAATAAATTAGAACAGTGCTCTGAATAATAGGTATTTCCCATTGCCCCCTTTTTCTTTCCCTATTATCATCACAGAGCTGGAATAACCATGTACCACTAGTCACCATAATCCCTAGATCTGTAGGATTAGAAAAAGTGGTTGTTTCTAAGTGCTCAGACTTAACTTTAAAAACATCTCATACTGTGCCAGGTAATAACATGTTTATAATCCAGTCTATTTCCATTTGGTGCTCATCCTAATTTTAAACCAAAATTAATCATTTTAGAATCAAGTTGAAGTGACTGAAGCATCAATTGAGTTCTGATGCAGCACAGTGAAATGTTAGTCAGTTTTAATAATGGAGACAAACTGAAGCATTTTCCTACATACAAGCTGGATTATGTGAGAAAATTAAATTCCATGATATATTTGAATGGTTCCACCTTTTATTTTTATTTCTTCATATTTCTCCCCAGCTCCCGAATCTATTTTAGTTCTTAGCTATAGCTCAACAATAGATTGTGGAAGAAAAAAGACCTTCAAACAAAACCACATTGTTATTCTTACACCAAGGTCTTGAATAACTACCCTTCTCAACCAGCCATAACACCTAAAATATGTCAATACAATTCAGATCACATCTAATGTGAGTCTTTGGTGAATTTTGTACTGAATTCCTGGATCAGATCAGCAGTGGATCACGGAGGGTCAAATCTAGTACGAACTGGTGATTCCGCAAGTAAATCAAAATAGTCTATAGAATTTTATTTCCTCACACATTAACACCTGTATTTTCTTATCTCAGGAAGATACTTCCATTTATGCAGTTTGAACAATTGTTAAAAGAAACAGTAAATCTTCGAGTATTTTGGGCTATCAGACCCTGAGATTGCAATTTTAAAGAAAAAGCAATTAGGCATTTGCAATTCTAATCTTGTCATTCCCACCTCCCTCCAAACCAACTGAGAAGACAGGATTTATACTGCATTTGTTATACCAGTTCCAGCAGCAGCCTATAAAATAGAAAGAAGTTGCAAATTTGGTCAAGCCATACTTATCCTACACATACTGACAACCTAGTCTAGTTAAATAAATAAGAACACAAATGAAATCAGATTACAAATGCTAGAATTGCAAATTAAAGTAACATGAAATGTACAATCATTTAAGAAATGTGTTAGCTAAATAAAACAATTGTCAAGAGGCACATAATAAAAGGTTTCAAGACACAGTCTTTGGGTGGGATGTTCAAGGGATTTTTGACAAGAGATGGGAGATGGTTTGCAGTTTTACATCTGTGAAGAAAACTACTGTATAATTCTGTATGGATTGAAGGGCTGTTGTCTGTTGCTATATTCTAACCAAACAATTTCTGCAATGATACTCACCTACTCAAGAGAAAACAACACTCTCTTAACAAAAGTTAGGAACAGGGCCCCCTCAGGGAATATGTTACTATTTACAGTAGCCATAGAGGGTCACTGGGAGTGTGTCAATATTTACAGAAGGTCACCCAAACAAATATGTTTGAATGTCTCTGCCATAATACCACATTTTCTTTTTCCCAAAAAAAACAAGATTTTTTTACTGAATTTCCTGCCTGTGGAACTGTATTTTATTAACCTTTCTAGTGCAAACTATAGATTCAACAAGTCAGGGTAACTTTGCATCATTGAGATGGAAAGAGACCCTTCGGTCCAACTTATCTATGTTGACTAGGTATCCTAAATTAATCTAGTCCCATTTGCGAGCGTTTGGTCCATATCCTTCTAAATCTTTCCTATTCATGTACCCATCCAGATGCCTTTTAAAAGGTTATAATTGTTGCACCCTCCACCATTTCCTCCGGCAGCTCATTCCATACACGCACCACATTCTGTGTGAAAAGGTTGTCCCTTATGTCCCTTTTCAATCTCACCCCTCTCACCTTAAGCCTACACCATCTAGTTTTAGACCCTCTACCCTGGGAAAAGACCTTGACTATTCAGCCTATCCATGTCCCTCATGATTTTATAAACCTCTACAAGGTCACCCCTCAGCCTCCAATGGTCCAGGGAAAATAACCCCAGTCTATTCAGCATCGCCCTATAGCTCAAACAATCCAACTTTTGCAACAAGAGATAGTAGGAACTGCCAATGCTGGAGTCTGAGATAACAAGGTGTAGAGCTGGATATACACAGCAGGCCAGGCAGCATCAGAGGAGCAGGAAAGCTGAGGTTTCGGGCCTGAACCCTTCTTCAGAAATGGGGGAGGGGAAGGGGGCTCTGCAATAAATAGAGAGAGCGGGAGGCAGTGATAGAAGGTGGATAGTGGGGCAGATAGGTGGAGAGAAGACAGACAAGTGAAGGAGGTGGGCAATGAAGCTGGTAGAGGTGAGTGTCGGTAGGAAATGGGGATGGGGATTGGTCAGTGGAGGGGGGGGCGGGTAGGTGGGAGAGAAGACGGACAGGTCAAGGAGGCGGGGACGAGAGGTAGGGCAGTTCTTGGGATGAGGTCAGGGGTGGGAAGATTTTGAAGCTCATAAAGTCCACATTGAGACCATTGGGTTGTAGGGTTCCCAGGTGGAATAGGAGGGGCTGTTCCTCCACTTTTCAGGTGGCGTCGTTGTGGTACTGGAGGAGGCCCAGGATGGACACGTCGTCCAGGGAGCGGGAGGGGGAGTTGAAGTGGTTTGCGACTGGGAGGTGTTGTCGTTTGTCACGAACCGAGCATAGATGCTCCACAAAGCGGTCTCCAAGCCGCCGCGTGGTCTCACCGATGTAAAGGAGGCCATTTCGGGAACAGCGGACACAATAGACCACATTAGCGGATGTGCAGGTGAACATATGATGTGGAAGGTTTTTCTGGGGCCTGAGATGGGGGTGACGGGGGAGGTGTAGGGGCAGGTGTAGCACCTCCTGCGGTTGCAGGGAAAAGTGCCGGGTGAGGTGGGGCTAGTGGGGAGTGTGGAGCTGACGAGGGAGTCGCAGAGAGAACAGTCCCTCCGGAAGGCAGATAAGGGTGGGGAGGGAAATATATCCTTCGTAGTGGGGTCAGATTGCAGGTGGCGGACGTGGCGGAGAATGATGCGTTGAATCCGGAGGTTAATGGGGTGATGCGTGAGGACAAGGGTGTCTTTGTTTTTATTGCGGGGAGGGGCTGTGAGGGCTGAGGCAAGGGAAACGCAAGAGATGCGGTCAAGGGCGTTTTTGACCACTGTGGGGAAAATTGCGGTCCTTGAAAAACAAAGACTTTTGCAGCATGCTTGTAAATTTTTTCTGAACCCTTTCAAGTTTAGCAACATCCTTCCTATAGCAGGAGACCAGAACTGCATGCAGTATTCTAAAAATGGCCTAACCAATGTCCTGTACAGCTGCAATATGACTTCAACTCATATACTCAAAGCACTGATCAATAAAGGCAAGTGTACAAAAACGTTTTCTTCACTACCCTGTTTACCAATGACTCCACTTTCAAGGAACATGAACTTGCATCACAAGCTCTCTTTGTTTGGTAAACCTTGCACATGAAATTACTCTTACTGCGAGTTCGTTTCCTGCCCAGAATCCATGAAATATCTTAGATAGTGATAAGACTTCTGAACAGATCCTCGGGAATTGGTCTCTGCTGTGTTAGCCGATCTCTACCAGGACAACAATAGAGTGCCACAGAGCAGCCTTACGTCCCATGACAAGGCTTCAAAAGAATGACGCAGTATGGAATGGGTTAGAAATCAGACGGGGATAGCGAGGTTTAATCCCCCTCGTGGTCAGTATCAAGTGCTTCCTACTTGTGGATATCGCATTGGACCAAGATCAAATACAGCTGTGATGCCTTCCTCTGTCAAAGAGCTAAAATGCACTCACTTTGCCTACTCCTACCTACTGGGTAGCCACTTGGATAAAATATTGAAGGGTCACCAATGCTGTCACAATTAATCATACCCACCCTGACCATTTACCTCCTAGCTCTGCTGAAGACAAAAGACAGACTTAAAAAAAGACTCAAATCAATTAGAGATAAAAGGTACTGCAG
>JAHRHZ010000078.1:14463318-14493319 GCA_024137785.1 Ginglymostoma cirratum | reverse complement strand
TCTGATGAAGGGTTTAGGCCCGAAACGTCAAGTTTTCCTGCTCCCTTGATGCTGCTTGACCTGCTGTGTTCATCCAGCCCCACGCTTGCTTCAAATCAATTAGTTGCCCGAAACATATTTTTTGTATCTGCATCAGCCACAGCTCAGCCGTTAGCGCTCTCACATCTGCATCACAAGGCTCCAAGTTAAAGCCATTCCAGGACTTTCTGCATCAATAGCAAGGTTTACATTCCTGTGCGGTTCGCAAGGAGAAAATCAGCCATTAAACAGAGGCCCCCATCTTCCTCTCAGATGGATTGTAAAAATCCCATTATATCATTTTGAAGAAGAGCAGAGAGTTATCCCCAATGTCATGGTCAATATTTTGTCAATTGAGCAACATCACAAAGAACAGGTTATCTGGTCATTGTCATGTTGCTGTTTTGGGGATCTTGCTTGCATACATTGCAAGCTGCGTTTCTTACACATTACAACTGTGACAACACTTCAAAATATTTTTCCGAACCTTTTTTTGAAATATCATTGGTGGTAATGTGTTTCAAGATATCCATTGGCTGTAAAAAAGTGCTATCTGTATTTAAGGCATCGCCCGTACATGCAAAACAAGCTTCCCTCTTATCCTAATCCTTTGCTACTTTACAGCTGAGACATTGGATATCTAAAAGACCATGCTGGTAATTCAAATAATATCCAAGGAAGCACCAGCTTTCCTTGTCAGAAGTGTCCCTTCACTGCAACATAATTCAAAAACTAGACTGCTGAATTAACTTTGCAGTTCTAGATGAATAACCAAACGCAGAGTGTAAAAACAAACTTTCATCTTGTCTTAAAGTTCCCACTAGTTTATGCAAGATGAGCTCAGTTTGATCCAGACCATGGAACATTACTGAGCAAATAAGGGTATTCTTTGGAATCATCCCATAAATCTATCAAAAAAATAAAGTTATTGGTATACAAAATTGGCCTTGGTGGAATCCTAGGCAATTAGTTGCAAATGTCCACTCACTGGCGTCCAGTACACGCATCAGAAATCATTTTCTGGAATGTAACATTTCAGGGGCTGAATGTCCTTTCCTTTATTACAAGACTGTTTTGATCACCCTGTGTGGCATGACTGATTCAACATGTCAGCTTAATCCCAGGAGCAAAGCCAACTGTGTATGTGTCTGTGTCTGCGTGCATATGTCTCCATGTGTGCCTGTGTGTACGTATGTTTTTGTTTACATGTGTGTCTGTGCGAGAGACAGCAAGCATCTATAAATGTGTTTATGCGTGTATGCTAATTTAGTCCAATGGGTTCTCTCAGCTCTCTAGTCCACAAATAGAAGATGAAAAGAGATCGCTGAAATCAAAAACATACAAAATTCCTCAAAACAGGAATGTCTGACAGTATTCAAAATAAATAAACCATTGATTTTAACCAAGGTCTGTGCGGAAGTAAGCAATGTTTTGGTTCAGTAATAACTGTAATAAAATATAAAAGTGCTGGATAGGTCTGGTAGCACATGGGGAGACAAAGTTAGGTTTCAGTTCTGTGACCTTTCATCAAACCTCAGGTTGGTTCCAATCAAGACTGGCCTTAATTTGGGGCTCAAACCCAGGGGAGGCTGTGGCCATTGGCCAGGAGTTGGCTAATGAACAAGTTGCATCCAGAAACCTCACCCAATTTCGGATGGCAGCCGGACAAGGGAAGCAGAAAGCAAAGTACACACGGTGATGTTGAGCTGACAAGAGCAACAGGGAAGGTGGGCACTGCTGAGGCAGGCAGTTGAGCCTGAAGGTGCTTCAATGACAGGTGCCAAAAGGCTCAAAGATGCTAAGAATGTATGGGTGCAGGGGAACCTCTGCCATAGAAGGAACGATGGATGTGCTACAGCCCCATCATGGTCATCAAAGGTCATCCACAATGAGCCAGCATCTCAATGCAGTGCTGACAGCAGCTCAAATGGTAGGAAAATATCACACCTGTGCAAAATAGCCCCTAACAGGGAAAACACCCTCGGAGAGACAACAAATCCACCCAAGGCTTCCTTCAATCAAATCAATAAATAAATACATATACATTCAGGTGTTGTGCTGAAAACAGTCACAACCATTACTATAGCAGATTCTGCCTGCACTAAACAGACCAGGATTCAGCATCAACTTGAAGAAGAAGTTGCTGCAAAAGGATGATTTGGGGGAAAAAGGTTTGAGCTGGCCTTCTGGATAGTGTGAATTGGGCCCTTACCCCTCATCAAGCTCAAAAATATTGGTGTCACTGCTGTACGCTGAAGGGCAACTGATAAGTACTCAAAGGTGACAGGTTTGCGTAGAGAAAATAAGGAGAATCTGTTTTAACTGGGAAGATACTTGCAACAAGAAAGAATTAGATTTAAAATAACTGGCGAACGAACCACATCAGAAAGGAGGAGAACAGAGATAACAAGGTGTAGAGCTGGATGAACACAGCAGGTCAAGCAGTATCAGAGGAGCAGAAAAATCAGAATTTCTGATTTTCTGAAGAAGGGTCCAGACCCGAAACGTCAGCCTTCCTGCTCCTCTGATGCTGCTTGGCCTGCTGTGTTCATCCAGCTGTACACCTCACTATCTCAGATTCTCCAGCACTGGCAGTTCCTACTATCTCAGAAAGGAGGAGAATTTGTTTTATGTAATGAGTTGTCATAATCTAGAATGCATTGTCCGAAAAGGTGGTGCAAGCAGATTTATCAGTAACATTCTTGAAAAGAAAATCTGTACAACGCAATGGATAAAAGAACATGACGATGGAATAAATTAGATATCCTTTAACAAAGAAAGCACTGAAGAATCTCCTTCCATTCTACCGCATTCTGTTAGAGGTGATAATTGGAATGTGCTCTAATACAATCTGTCAGACATGACCTTCTAGAGGAAGGATGTTGTTAAACTTGAGAAGGTACAGAAAAGACTCTCAAAAGTGTTGCCAAGACTGGACAGTTTGAGTGACAAGGAGAGGCTGAATAGGCTGGGGCTTTCTTACCCTGGACCATTGGAGACGGAGGGGTAACCTTATAGAGGATTATAAAAACATGAGGGGCATCGATAGGGTGAACAGCCAAGATCTTTTTCCTTGGACGGGGGAGTCCAAAACTAGAGGGCATGGGTTTAAAGGCAGAGGGGAAAGATTTAAAGGTACTGGAGGAGTAACTTTTTCAGAGGATGGTGCATGCATGGAATGGAGCTGCCAGACACTGGTACAATTACAACATTCAACAGTCATCTCGATGGGTACGCGAATAGGAAGGGTTTAAGAGGGATATGGGCCATATGCTGGCAATTGGGACTAGATCAGATTGGTATGTCTGGTTAGCATGGAGGACCAAAAGATCGGTTTCCATGCTGTATGAGTCTATGACTCTATCAGTCAATTATGGCAGGTCGGTGGCTTCAAGATCCAATTCTGAGCAGATTATCACAATGTAAAGTGCTTTTTTTCCCTCTAGTTCAAGTTACAGGATAGAAGAGGTAACGCAAACATCTTTTCTCCTCTCTCTTATGCAACAAAATAGTAATGAATGTAATTTCACACCAAATATAGTTCAGCAAAACCTGCAATTCTTCATCTGACTTGCCTCACATTATAAAAGAAAAAAAAAGGAAAATTTGCATTCTGTGACTATTGTAACTCATTTCTTGACAAAAAGGACATCCCAAAACATTTCACAGCCCATGAAGTACTTTTCTGAAATGTATTCACGGTTGTAACTTAGGAAATGTAGCTGCTAATTTGTGCAGAGCTAGCAGCCACAAACAGCGAGGTATTAATGACCAGATAATCTACGTTTGCGATGCTAATCAAGGGATGAATATTGATCGGGACACTGGGGCAACTCCCTGCCCTTCTTCAAAGTCCTATCATGGAACCTTGGACATTCTACTGAGGGCAGATGGGGCCTTGCCTTATGAAGGGAATTGGAGCAATGTAGGCTCTCCCCTCTATTCTTCAGAGGGATGGGAGAAGATCTAATTGAGATATAAGATGTTAACGGGGACAGACAAAGTAAATGTAGAGAGGTTTTTTTTTGTCAATTGCCCAATCAGTTTTAGGATAACAGGTAATAGATTTAAAACAGTGATGAGGAGGAATTACTTCTCTCAAAACAAAAAGAGTCGTGAATCTGTGGAATTCACACCTCCACTGTACCATGGATGCCAGGACACTGAATAAATTCGAAGAGGAGAAAGGCAGACTTTGAATTAGGAGGAGGTTGAAGGGTTATGGAAAGCGGGCAGGAAAGTAGAGTGGAGGTCAAGATGAGATCAGCCATCGTCAAATTGAATGGCTAAGCAGGCTCGAGGAGCTGAATTGCCTGGTTTTTAAATTCTCTTAACATTTTATCAAAAAAAGGTGATACCACCAACAGCAAGCAAGCTTTTATGGAATAAAAATTCATGAGATTAAATTCACTGAAAATCTCCCATGCTCATAACCAGATGCTCTCAGGCAGTAAATTAGGTTTCAAATAATGCTCCAGGCTTATTGTATTTAACTTATTCACAAGGTGAACATTTAGATAAATTATGAATTGAAGTGCAGCCTAACATAAGATTTTTTTTGATTCCTGTTCCTCTAGTTAATAACCATGCAGTACAACAAATCTACTGTTACATTGTCTACTGTTGAGAAAGAAAGCAAATAAAAAGGAAAACTGAATATTTCTTCTTTACGAGAAGAAACTCTTAAGAACATAACTAGTTTGCAAAGACACACTAATTGAGGATGTTTAAAAATGTACAGAATAAATGCTTCAGAAAGAGTAATGGGTGAAGCATTAATTAGAAGGTAAATATATATTTTACAAATACACTAATTCAGCTAGTTTATGCCAATTTCAAATAAGTTCATCTTTTCTTCAGCATGGCAATTGGAAACTAAAACAATTGTGTGTCAATCTCTTTCCCAGCGATTGTCAATCACTCCTTGGGAGCTTACAGCCTAATGGCCTCCACATTGACTTCACCAGCTTCAAAATCCCTCCACCCCCCTCCCTGACTTGACCTAACCTGTCTATCTTACTACTCACCCATTTGCTCCACCCTTCCCACAGACCAATCACAATAACCCTCTACCTGCATCTACCTATCATCATCCCACCTATACTTCCCCAGCCCTACCCCCACCCTCAATTATTTCTGGGTTCCCCTCCCCAACCCAGTCCTGACGAAGGGGTTCAGACCGAAACGTTGACTTTCCTGCTCCTCGGATGCTGTCTGACCTGGTGTTTTTTCCAGCCTCACATCTATAGACTCTGGCTTCCAGCATTTGCAGTCCTTATTTGTCTCCACATAGTTCTAATCGCGCAGATATTGTGTCCCCAGTCCAGTGTTTTAGATACTTTTAATGGTTTCAAACATTGTGTCAGTGGGTGTTCAGCACCTGCAAGGTCAAAGCAAACTTCAGGGCATTGTTTAACAACTGAAGTTTAAAGATGTTATCAAAAATCTCTAAAAGTTAGATTGCTGATTGCTATCAAGATTTCACCAGTTTATGGAGATTTATACTAATTCAGGAAATGGGGAATGTCAATACATGCCTGGGGGAGTTATCTTGGAATAATTTATTAGATGCTGTGACTCTCAATTGTATAGGAAAACTGTAATGTTATTAAAAAGCATTGGTAGAATTGCAGAATTTTACAGCTTGGGTGAAGATTCTTCAGCCTATCATATCCATGCCAGCCCTCTGAAAGTGCAACCCACATAATCCCAATTCCCTGCCCTTTCCACACAGCCTTGAAAATGTTTCTTTTCCAAAATATATCAAATTATTTTTTAAAGCATCTACGCTTCCACTATTGTTTCCTATGTGCTATTCGCTTTCCAGACAAATCAGTTCGCAACAAACAACTGCACCTCCCAGTCGCGAACCATTTCAACTCCCCCTCCCATTCCTCAGATGACATGTCCATCCTTGGCCTCCTGCAATGCCACAGTGATGCCACCCGAAGGCTGCAGGAACAGCAAATCATATTCAGCCTGGGAACCCTGCAGCCCAATGGCATCAATGTGGATTTCACAAGCTTCAAAATCTCCCCTCCCCCAACCGCATCCCAAAACCAGCCCAGCTCATCTCCGCCTCCCTAACCTGTTTTTCCTCTCACCTCAAGCCACACCCCCATCTCCTATCTACTAACATCATCCTGCCCCCTTGACCTGTCTGTCCTCCCTGGACTGACCTATCTCCTCCCTACCCCCTACCTACACACACCTTTACTGGCTCCATCCCCGCCTCTTCGACTTGTCTGCCTCCTCTCCACCTATCCACTCCTCTATCCATCCTCTATCCACCTCCCCCTCTCTCCCTATTTATTTCAGGACCCTCTTCCCCTCCCCCTTTTCTGATGAAGGGTTTAGGCCCGAAACGTCAAGTTTTCCTGCTCCTATGATGCTGCTTGACCTGCTGTGTTCATCCAGCCCCATGCTTGTTATCTCGAAATCTCCAGATGTGCCTCTTTTCATATCCGTCTGTCAAAATCTTTGTAACTTTGTACACTTTAATCTTTCTTCAATCTGCGATACTTTGTCAAACAAGAATCACAGTTTGTGTAGCTCGTCCTCATATCTAAGTCAATTCATCAGCAGTTTAAGACAAAATGTCACAGATGTAGAATAATGGCTACCCTACCGACAGTGGGTTAAACTCAAACTCAGTTAGGACCATCTTATAGCCTTGCTAAGATCATAATGCAATTTTAAACATTTCACTTAAACTTTTAACTCTAATTTTTCAATGATAAAACTGGCCACAAGAGGACTAAACTTCCAGCTTGCCAAAAGCAAGCAGGTAACGGTTCGGAACCTACAGTTGCCCTTTTTGTTTTAATAACTGCGAATGTGGATAGTGCTCTGTAAAAGTCAGTAGTTTGAAAACCATCAAAATGAATGAGACAAAAGAATCAATTATTCAAGTCAGTAATTAGAAGTAGGATGGTATTCGAAAACATTAATGTGGCTGTCCTTTATGAAAAGTTTGGGATATTATGGTGTTTGTACAGCTGTGGCATCTCATTACTAAGCTCATCCTTCTACTCAATTATTTCCTTCTACCAGATGAACTTGCTGAAGCTTCTTTAAACTTTCCTTTTGATGAACACAAATGGGGAAAAAGGCAGGTTCAAGTGCTGCTACATTCAAAATACCATCAATGTTTTGTGAGAGCCGCTCACTGCTGTTATTTGGTTAAATTCTGACGGTAAATTACTTCTGCTCTATTTATTACAAAGGAATCCCTCCGGCAAGAGAAACCTGTGAAAGGTAAACAGAGCAATAAGAGTACCTGCTGAATGTCTCCTGAGAGAAGTTTCGGTTTTACGGTAAAGGAGGCTTTATCTTGGATAAAGGGTGTAGATATAATGTCAGCTAGCAAAATATTGAAGACAAATAGTTAAAGAAAGCAAGCACAGAACAAGGCGTGTTTATACTTCAGCTTTCATGTTCTCAGGACTTCTCAAGGTACTACGGTACTTTCCAAGAGCGGGAGTTGCTGTTCTTCTTCTTGCAAAAATACACCTTAATTATAAAAACTGTAGGACTGTGTGTACAAATTGGCTCCCATAATCAAGTTTCTACAAACAGCAATCAGATAAATGAACAGAAAGTCTGGTTCAGTGAAGTTTGCTGAGGGATGAATGTTGGTTAGGACAACAGATTCATTGTTCACTATTCATTGTTGCATTGTGCAAAGTGACGGGTTTGGTTCCTACATTGTTCCAACTACATTTGGTCCCCAGCTTGCAATGTAATTCCTTCGTTGATAGTCAGCATAGGAAAACAATCCTATCCACACACCCCCTCCCCCACCACACTCCAGAACTGGACATTAGACCTCTGTATTAAAACTGCGGTTTGTGTAATCGAGATGACAAGACAAAACAGGTAGATATAGTATTGGAATAGCGTGCCACAACATTAGATTCCTTGCTCCCAGCAAGGTCATAGAATTAAAAACTAAGTGGTTCCATATCACGAGCTGAGGATTTCAAATAGATATTTTGCTTTGAGCCCTCTGAACACATTCCATATTTGCCTCTCAGAAAAAAGGGGAAATTACCCAAGAGTTACTCTTCAATCTGCTGTTCTCCCAACATAAGATCACTTTTACATCATGCATTCTTGAAAATAAACTACCAAATGACTGTGTTCTTTCAGCCTGTGTCAGAATGTCTTTGAGAATTATACATTTTTGTTTAAGCAAGCAGAAAGATAGGGGTTGGTGGGAATACAGAACTGACGTTACAATCAGATCAACTATGATCTTATTGAATGGTAGATCAGGCTTGTGGGGCAAAATGGCCTACTCTTGTTCCTTGTTTGTGTGGTCATATAGTGTGCTCACTTTTACGGTGGTCTAGATGAGGCTGATTCAGCAACATGCCCTGGATTGGAATTGAATTTGTCTTTTCTCTGTTTAAGAACCAGAAACACTCTACTGCACAGAGTTTAGAAGAGAATCAGAAACTATAAAGGAGTGTAGTTTTCAAGATACAGTAAGACAAATATTTGTATTTTGTACATTTTAAGATTGGCTTAAAGGAGCTAATGATGGTTTGAAAGGTTTCCTATTTTAGATCTGGTTATATTTGAAGTATACAGATGTTGAGCGCTATACGGAGAAATAAATATTAAAAAACCTATTCATTCCAATGTAAAACCACTTCAAGCTGTTTGGCAATCTTACTACATCGTTTTCATTTCCTGACTTGGCTCAAATAGAGCCCCATACCTCTGACTTAAACTGCACCTCAACACACACTGAGCAGTTCATTTCAAACTGCAGCAAATTGGTAAGACATGACTCAATCCAAAAGCACATCCTGCCCTCTGTCAGCCCCACCATTCTGACAGTATAAAGAACATGTGTAAAGCCTGCCACTGCTTCATGCAACTGGAAAGGAGTTTCTGGCTACCCAGATACAATTTGCTTACAACCTGGTTCACACACTTCTTTAGGTCAGTTCAATGGTTCATCCTTTTAAAAAAAGGACCTAATTTCTAGCTGGACTGAAGTTTCTGACAAAAGCCACTAATCTTAATAAATTTTCCAAGCACAACAGGTTAGACTGGTAATGGCTTCAGAAAGTTTGCTTCATTTAACCCTTCTAATGTGAAAGCGCCATCTATTGGTATGAAAACTCTACAACTGAAATTAAGCCAACCTGAAGCAAGACAACGGATTCTGATGTTTAGCTGAAGCAATACTTTTGTACATCTTGCGTCTCTTTTGAAAGTTATCACAATTACCGTTAATACACCAAGTGCCATATATTTATGCAGAAAATATTATTGCTCATTGCAGGCATGATTTTATCATACACAATTGAAAGACTGGTCATTTTGTAGCTTTGCAGTTAATTATTTTTGTGCCCCTCAAAGCCATGAGTGCATCAAAAATGTGTTTGCATTCAGTATCATTACAGATAATCACGCACCACATTCCGCAGTTTTTGTTCTAAAATAAAAGGCAGCCATGGAGTAAAGTGGAAATTACAATTACTCTAAATAAATTTTAGCAACGAATCAATTGTAAACCCACTGCTAATATTGTGATTGACACCCAGTGTACAGTTAGTTAAGCTGTATTTATAAGTGCATGCTGTAGCTAAAATGTATGCATACTGTCTTTTCATCTGGAACTTGATAATTAGAATAAACCAAATTAATTCACTGTTATATCCCAATTCTGGGTTGACTATTGCTTCATGTTAGTGAATGAATATTCAACATTATACTTCAACCACATGGTAAAGTGCAGCATAGACAAATTTTGTTACTTCTTGTGTGTGTTGTTTGCAGGATGATGGCACAGCCCACTTTAGATAAAAGCCCAACCAAATGAAGAAGCATCAGAGTAAGGTCTTGACGCAAAAAAAATCTTTTGAAAAAGACTGAAATCTTGCAGCAGAGATGGCCTTGAATATCTGGAAAGTACAACAGGTGGTCATCCAACCATATAATGTCTAAATTTTTATATTAATTATAGCAGGTTATTTGAGAAGATATTTTTGCCCTCTATGTTGGGTGTGCATGTTAGTGTTGCAGCAACTATTCCAAAGACCAGTTTTGTAAGCCCTCACTACGGCATCTGCCCAAAGCAGAAGAGAGATAACACAGTGTACAGCTGGATGAACACAGCAAGCCAAGCAGCATCAGAGGAGCAGAAAAGCTGACATTTCGGGTCTGGACCCTTCTTCAGAAAATGCCCAAAGCAGAAACTGTGATTTCAAGTCAATAATGTTCCACCACTGATTACTGACCATCAGAAGCCAGTCAATAAGTAGTTTGAAGCCTAGAGTGGAATAATATTGAAATTGTCAGTAACTCTAGATATAATCGCTTACCTGGTGAATTGTGTAAATTGGCAGCAGTCCTGTCCTTAAATAATTCATACTGGAAGCCAGTGATTTTTCTGCTTATGTCCATCTGAGGGGTGGCCTGAATAAACAGTGCCCCCTGGTCCACACTAAAGCAATACACCTTGTTTGGGATATGGTCCTCTTCGCTCACAAGAAGCTTCAGATTGCCAACTTTTTCCAAATAAATATTAGCTCCTTTGGAGTCCTTGAAAGGCTTGATGCAGACAGTCAAGTCTTTGTAGGAGGCTGTTGCTGTGTTAGTTCTTAAGTTAACTCTTAAGGCTCCAGTAGGATACAACCATTCCAGTGAACCTTCGGAACAACGCAGATAAACCTGTTCTATATCTCTGGAATGAGCATTGTGTGTTAATCCACTAGGGAAAAGAAAACAAAGAGAAAAACAATTAAAATCTTTGCAAATTGTAGATATATCCCACTCAACATGCTTTGGCAGGATTTATGATAAGGTTTTTCTTGTAGCAATCCTCTTACATCTATTTCTTTATCGGTTCCCAAGATTTGAAATTAAAAGATGCAAATCTTATCATAGTCCTCACTCTGAGACAACTTGGAATATCAGAAAATCATGACACAAAACATCAATAACCCAAGAGATTGTGTTTCCCAACCATCAAACAGCTAATTCCGTCAATGCAAGTCCTTCATTCTTTCTTTTACTTCTGACCATTAACAGAGATACTTTTAATCAATCTGTTCAGATGTCTTATGCCACACTTCTGCAATAGCTGGGGCTTGAACCCAGGCCATCTAACTGACTACAATAATGTCAAAAGAACCCTTAACATTCTCTCCCTATACTTGTGATAATAGTGAAGATGGCAAACAAGTAGACATAAAGCAGATTTTCAATCATACCATTTTTTTGTCTCAAATATCCTTTTATTTTGAATTTGACAAGTTGCACAAGTTTTAAATAGCAGTTAGTCTGCTGACAGAAAATTCTGAATACAAAGAGCTCTGTGTAAAATAAACTCTTTCTCTTTAACTCATTTAACATTCTTAACCAATTCAAAGCTTGTATTTGACAGCAAGACAATTTATGTGGGTTTATAATCCACTAAAAGTAATCTGCTGTATTTGTTTGTATGGTACTCCTACTGGTGTGGATCTTTAGGTCTTCTGAATTGTCACTGCACATATGTTCACAATGCTCCTATTAGCTTAAAATTATTTGCAGGCTCCAAATAAGTGAACTTTCAAGTTTAAAAAAAAATGCACAAGACATGAAGAGCTTATCTTTCCATTTAAATTTGCTGAGCAATGCAGTTATATCGCAGTAAGCCATATTTAATTTAAGTGGTCATTATTTTGAGTCGACTTATCTTCCACTTGTCAACATACTGACAGATAACAGGTCACTTTTCATTAGCTTTGGCAAACTTTTCCTGGGTAAAGTAAACTTTCTTTGTCTGGAGGACGTCTCAGACCTCCCAGAGAATAATAACCACATGTCAAACAGTAACTACAAGTATGCACAAAAGGGTTTTAAGGTGGGCAAACAAATAGCCTTGGCAGTTGACCAACACGAGTAGAAATTGGTTGAGCATTTTCTTAAATTGGTTGAAGGACAAGGCAAATCACAAGCTCATATGTTGGTAAACAGCTTTTTATTGTAGATAATGTAGCATATCTGATCAGTGACATTACAACACATGGTGCATCTTCACAAAAGAGGAACTCCTGGCATAAACTTTAGTTCAAAACCACATTTGGGGCAACTAACTAAAAATATACAGGCATAGCTATATGCAGTTTGGTGGCAAGGAGCTGCACATGTGCCACTGTGGTTCCTTTATTGTTACTCCCCTCTCTCCTCTCCCCTCCCCTGGCCTCCCAGTCCTGGGGTACAATTGTTGCCTTACTCCGCCTTACACAAGACGCTGTCAGTGCGAGTCTGTTAAACGAACACCTCTCCCTTTTCCCGCCACACATGATGAACACTCCTTCTTAATGCCCACTGGCATTACAGTGCCTACAGTTCTCATTCAAATAGATTTCCCATTCCTTTATGTTCCCCGAACAACAGCAGTTCAAAATGCAGCCTGCCATTCTCCAGCCGACAGTTAATTATTGTCTTTGTTTGTTCATTTTGGAACAAGGACCATTTCAAAATCCCAGTTGCTCAATGGAAACATCATAACAGTGAATCATGTGGGTGAATCACTGCTAGCAATATTAGCAGGAAGGTGACAGTAACAGGTCGCTAATATTTTCAGCCAAAAAGAGGTTTGAACTCGAGAGGTATTATCTTAAACAAACATAAAGGAGGTGCCTACATATAACACTTTGAAACTTTTGTTTTAAATCAAAGCGATTCGATTTTTTTAAAACCCTAAATAAACTTGGTGTGGTGCTTGGCAGGTGTTTTCTTCATAATGTCTCTGAATCTATCTCGCAACAATAACACAGCGAGAATCCCTGCCTGCTTGTTACTTTGGGGTTAGATTACAGGATAGAAGCGTCTCATTAAACGCAGGGATCTGAAACTCTACTGTCTCTCCATTAAAACAATACACCAACAGAAATTACCATGATGTTCCAAAAATAAAGAAATGGACTTCTTTCGGAAAGAACTAAAGTAACTTTTTTTTGTTAGAGGAACCTCAATACGGACTTTGAGCACTGAACTCGAATCTCTCATTGACCAAATCCCATAACAGGGAACGTGTCAACGCAACATTTGTATACAACTGGCACCAACTCAGTACTGAATGCAGCAAGCCTGCAACTAGGGATGCGTTGGCCATATCCAGCATCAGTCAATGGTCTGAGGTCAGGCAATGAGTTCCCCATTCAAATCCGCAACAGCACACGCTCAGTAGCCTTGGTGCTACAGTGCGGCATGCTGGTGAACCACATTGAGGTGTGTTTCCTTCCCCCTGGTTAACAGGAACATTCCGATAGAGTCCTCTCTGACTCTTCCCGATGTTCTCTCTGTCTCTCTGTATCTGTATCTGTCAGGCTACACGTTACTGCTCACCTTCCCTTCCAGCTGCACTGGTTAATGGAATACTGCGATGTCGCCGCTTTACACACCAGCAGCACTGCCAGCACTGAGTCCAAGACTGTGCTTAACATTTTCCTTCTGTTTTTCTCAATTCTCCTCGGGTCCGATCGCCAGGGCAGCGGGGCAAATAGAACAAAGCGAAGTCCTGCAAATCTCGATGAGTGACCGCTCCTTTCTCTCTACATTATTGTTTGCCTTGGGAGGAACGTTTGAAGTGCCTGGTGCTGTTCAGAGTTCCCCACACAAAGTCCGCAGCGTCCTCCTCTCAAGCCCAAGCCATGACAGAGCATCACATTTCCTCGGTGCAGCACTTTCTGTTGCAGTAAAGACTCTCAGCTCCACGTCACACGGTTTCATTACAGCTGATACTCAGGACAGGCGAATACAGCTCCTCCTCTAACTAAATCCAACCCTCCCTCCAGGGAGGGCTGCTGTCAAAACCCGGCGTGGATCAGAGCTCCCACACCAGCAGCCTTCAGTCCCAAACCACCACTGAGATGTGGAGAGCTTTCCCTCGACAGAGTCTTCATTTCACTTACTCTCGGCACATTCTTGGGAGTTCTTTTTTACCCCCTTTCCCCTCTTTTCATAAGCCACGTTTCGTTTTCTTTGTCAGAAACCCAAGTAATGTTCTGGGGACCAGGTTCGAATCCCACCACAGTACGAATTTCAATTCTAAATAAAAATCTGGAATTGTGTCTAATGATGACCGTGAATCCATTGTCAAGCGTCAGACAAAACCCCCGTCTGGTTCACTAATGTCCTTTAGGGAAGGAGAGTGCCATCCTTACCTGGTCTGTCCTACACGTAACTCCAGACCCACAAAAATGTGGTCGGATCTTAACCTCCCTCCAGGCAATTAGGAATGGGCAATAAATGCTGGTCAAACCCTCACAGAATCCCCTATATTGTGGAAGCAGGACATCCGGCCCATTAAGTCCACACCACACCGCCTCTAAACATCTGACCCAGACACACCCTCTTCCCAATCTCTGTATTTCCCATGGTTAATCCACCTAACCTGCACGTCCTTGGACTGTGGGAGGAAACCAAAACACCCAGAAGAAAGCCACTGAGACTTGGAGAGAATGTATAAACTCCACCTACTCACCCAAGGGTGGAATTGCACCTATATCCCTGGTGCTGTGAGGAAAAAGTGCTAACCACTGAGCCAACATGCTACAATGAATGATTAAGAAAATGTTCTGGGGCTGCAAGGATACACTATTCCACAGACTAAGAGGTTTTGTGTGTACCGTGAACTTCAGCACAAAGTCCAGACTGACATTCAAATGCATTATTGAGGGAATGCTGCACTGTCAGAGGTGCCATCCTTTACATGAGATGGTTAGACAGACTCTCCAATGAATGGAAAGGGGTCCCATGGCACTACTTTGAAGATGGGTAGTCTTCCTTTGTGCCCAACCAATAACTATCACTCGACCAACTTCTGAAGAAGGATCCCAACCCAAAACGTTGACTTTCCTACTCCTCTGATGCTGCCTGACCTGCTGTGTTCCTCCAACTCCTCACTGTGTTGACTCTGACTCCAGCATCTGCAGTTCTTGTTATCTCCGAATATAAGGGATAGCAGCAAGTTAATTGATAAATCTTATCTAAGTACTAAAATGCTCTAAATGGCCACCCTAAAAAAAAGCAGAGTTACAAGGTTCTATGAGTGGATTTTAACTGAATTCAAAGCTAACGGAAATAAATTATTATTCAGGCACAAATGTTTGCTGTAGGGAAAGAAAGTATAATGCTATTGTTCCTGAGAAATATGCTTTTTTCCCATGTTTTTTCAAGGCCGAGAATCTGTCTTTGTAGTTTAGCAGTAAGTCTAGCATTTTGAGCATCTAAGGAGGAAAGCTCAAGCCAATTACTCCTAATCAATAAATGAGATGGAACATTGACTATGTGTGAATAATAGCAAAACTCATGAGTGAATCCAATACAAAAGAATCAATGAAGCATAAAAATGAGCAAAGAAAAACGTAAAATGCCAGATCAATATCATACGTACAAAGTTACAACAATTTGTTACAAGTTGCAACTGTGAAACAGCGACATCATTTGATTCACTAAATGAAAATATCATTGTGTTGTTTGAATCAGATACAAAATAACAATTGGATGAAGGTCTTGTTTGTTCGATTGTTGTAAGGACATTATGTGAAACGAGTTAGGTAGTCTCGAGATAGTTTCTGCTGACAAGGTAACAGACACAAGTCCAGGGAATAAAATCACCTATAATTCACTATTAATTAATCATCTCACTCAGAGAAGCCATAGGTACAATAATAAGAAATAGGAACAGGAGTTGGCCATTTGGCCCCTTGAGCCTGCTCTCCATTCAATAGGATCGTGGCTGAACTGACATTCCTCACATTCGCTTTCCTGCCCTATCCTCATAACCCTTGATTCCCCAACAGATCAAGGACTTACCCATCTCAGCCTTAAATGTACACAAGGACTTTGTCCCCGCAGATCTCTGAGGCAAGGAGTTCCAAAGATTCTCAGCCCTCTGACAGAAGAAATTCCTCCTCATCTCAGTCTTATTCTGAACCTCTGTGTTCTGGTTCTAGACTCTTTCATGAGGGGAAACATCCTCTCAGCATTTACCTTGTCAATTCCCTTAAGAATCCTACACGTTTCAGTGAGGTCACCTCTCAGATATCTTCTTCTAAATTCCACTGAGTAGAGTCCCAACCGGTTTAATCTTTGGTCATAAGACAATCCATCTATACGAGGGATTTCCTAGTGAATCTTCTTTAAACTGGCTCTAATGAAATTATATCTTTGTGTAAATGAGGGGACAAAAACTGCTCACAATATTCCAAATGTGGTCTCACTAGCACCTTGTACAGTTGCGGTAAGATTTCTCTATTCTTATACTCAACCCCTTTTGATAAAAACAACATTCAATTTATCTTCCTGATTACATGCTGCTCCTGTGTGCTAACCTTCTGTATTTCATGCGTAAGTCGCTTTGTGTTACAACGTCACTTGTTGAAAACTAAAGAACCCTTCTTTAAACTGACTCCAAATAATTTGTATTGTTTCATAATTTCTAATCAGATTTTGTTTTAAAACCTACTGTAATTAATGAAGTTGTAAACTCATCAGACTGTTTAAATCTGTTTCCTTCTCTAAGCTTTCTTTTACACTAACCAACAAAAATATCTAAAAGCAAGATCATATAAAAGACAAAGACGAGAGTTTCTGAGAGCAGTAGAACACAGCCGCCACAACATTACAATCTCAGAAACAGACAAATTCCACCAGACTCTCCATGCTATTGGGCACTGAAACATTTCAGCTTGAATTTTTCATGAGTTCTGCCGAAGGCAATCACTAAAATAAATACAATCAGCAAAGAACAAGTTAATTGTTGCAGCACATAAAGGGTGGCCCAAGTACAATGACATATTTTCTTCCAATGTAGACTTTATAGTCTTGTAGGATGTGCAGGAGCTTTGTAACTTGGTTTCATTTTTCTTTCAGCAATCTTCAAAATGCTGAAACCACATGAATTATTCAATTTCCAGCTGTTTTCATTGTTTGCTCTTCTCTTTTAATGTAGCCTGCCAGCATTCTGAGAAGACAAGAAGGAATCTAATTATGAAAGCAACTTGCACTAATTTAGGTATTAACGTTAAGTAGGATTATTGCAATTATTTGCAGAGCTGTATCACTTTAAACCTGGTAAGTTTCAAAAGGGAGTTGGATGTTTACTTTGAAAGAAGCAAAAGATTGTAAAGCTGTATTAAAGGAACAAGGAAGGAAGACTAATTGGAACAGTTGGCACAAACATGATGGGCCAAAGAGTCATAACAATGCTGTAGGTTTCTATGATTTAAGAGTGGTTGAATATGGGTCGAAACCAGTTGCTTTTCTATAGCCCAAACATTAACTTGCATATATCTGTCTCAGTGCAAAAAATTTCAATTGGCCTGAAATCCACAGAATTTTTGGCTTGTGGTTTTATTTACCTAAGGCAGGGGTTCCAAAACTATGAAGTTGTGGACTCCCCACTCCCCCAGTTCTGGTGTGGGATGATTAGTCAGGGTCATGAGCTTTGAGGTAGTAATGGTGATTGTTCAAGTCAAGAATCCATTGGGCCAATCCTGGGATCAGCACCAAAGGATCATTACACATACGTACACTCCTGTGTTCTTTGAGCCACAAAGTCTTCAAATGGTTGTGAACAAAACCATTTACCTCCACTCAACAACCATCACCACACCACATGACCCCACCCAAACTCAGCAAACTCCCTGAGTCTTGGCTCACTCCAATTCTCAAGCACTAACATAGGACTACAATGATCTCTCAGAGTGGACGAAAGGATTGGGAAGCACAGTGTTAAACAGTGCATTTATACTGCAGGTTAGAGTTACTGCACTTTGTTTCTGTTTTGCTGCAACAAACCCATGAAAGAATACAATAGATCCCAGAGTGAGGTAGGTCAGGGTTTTTGGATGGGGTCCATTTTCCCTCTCTTGATCAGTGGGTGAAGAAGTGAATTTTGAACTATTGGTAGGCAACTGCTCCAATCCATCTTTATAACTGAGGTTCCTCATCACTGGAACTGCAATCTCTCTGATGCCTTCCCATAATTGCTAAAGTGTAACACAAAGATCAGGTGCAATACTCCAGCTGGATCAGTGATTTTCTTTCAATGCAAGTTTAACATAACTTTCTTGCCTTGTGCTTTGGGCCCCTATAAATCAAACCTAGGATACTGAATGCTTTGTTAACCACCCCCTCAACCTGTTCTGCTACCCTGATTCTACCCCCCCCAATTCTTACACAAATATAAATCATCATAATTACCATTCTCTAGCCTGTTCTTGTAACCATGGTATTCCTACAGCTGTTCCAATTCTGTTTCAGGTCAATGTGTATGTGTTAATAGTAGGCTTCAATGACTGCAATTCTAGTATATACTAAAGGGAGGTAGCAAGAATTGCAGATGCTGGAGTCAGAGACAACACAGTGTGGAGCTGGAGGAACACAGCAGGCCAGGCAACATCAGAGGAGCATGAAAGTTGATGTTTAGGGTCGGGATCCTTCTTCAGAAATGAGGAAGGGAAGGGAGTTAGGAAATAAATAGAGAGAGGAGGGGTGGGGTTGGGGAAGGTAGGTAGGATGGTGATAGTTGAATGCAGGTTGGGAGTCTTTCCTTTATTCATTCACAGGATGAGGGCATCGCTGGCTAGATAGCATTTATTGCCCATCCCTAATTGCCCAGAGGGCTGTTAAGAGTCAACCACATTGCTGTGGGTCTGGAGTCACATATAGGCCAGACCAGGTAAGGATGGCAGTTTCCTTCCCTAAAGGACGTTTGTGAACCAGATGGGTTTTTCCTAACAATCGACAATGGATTCATGGTCATCATTAGATTCTTAATTCCAGATATTTATTGAATTCAAATTCCACCATCTGCTGTGGTGGGATTCGAACCCGGGTCCCCAGAATGTTGTCTGGTCACTGGATTAACAGTCCAGTGATAATACCACTAGGGCATCACCACCCCTGATGGTCAAGGACGTGGGGGGGAGAATGGGTGGGGCTGGGGCAAGGTAGGTGGGGTGGTGATAGGTTCGATTCCGGTGGGGGCAGTGGAGATTGTTTGGCAGAATGGATAGGGTGGTTAGGTGGGGAAGAAGATGGACAGGTGTATCAGGTCAAGGAGGCAGGGATGAGAGAGATATTTAGATGTGGGATGAGGCCAGGGGTGGGGAGATTTTAAAACTGGTGAATTCTATGTTCAGGCCATCGGGCTGTAGGCTCCTGAGGCAGAATATGAGGTGTTGCTCCTCCAGTTTGCATGTGGTTGATGTCCAGATGGACACCTTTCCTCAGCCCCACCCCTCCTCTCTGTATTTATTTCTGAGCTCCCTTCCCCCTCCCCATTTCTGAAGAAGAGTCCTGACTCGAAACATCAATGTTCCTGCTCCTCTGATTCTGCCTGGCCTGCTGTGTTCCTCCAGCTCCACACTATGTTGTATACTAAAGGAAGCTGTTTAAATGTCTTCTGTTGGAGATGGTTTGGCATCATATGGCATGAATTTCAATTTTTAGATAGAAGGAGACCAATAGGCAAGTTTTACATGTTTTTACATTTATTTATGATTTACTGAGAAACTGACTACTATACAACAACATGGGTGGTAATTGTTTCTCTATAATTCTTTTGGTAATCTTTTACAAACTGCGTGATTTTGGGTCCAATTTGTGTCTGATTGAGTCCAAAGCAGAAACTCTGTTTATTTGAATTAAGTTTTAACACTCGACACATTGTCAACACAATTATCGTTTCGGCTATACTTATACAGCCATTGCAGGTGTCAGACAGTAGGTCGTTGATAAAGTTGAAGCACAGATTTTGCATCCAACGTAGCTCTAGAAAGGGGCGGCTTCAGTTTGACACTTTATAATGCAGGACTGTGGGTCTCTAGGATATAAGAGTCAGGGACAACATCATGTCAGTGTGAAAACCGAAAACCAAGTTTTGAGGAATGGCCACTTGACCCAAAACGTTAACTCTGATTTCTCTCCACAGATGCTGCCAGTCCTGCTGAGCTTTTCCAGCAATTTCTGGTTTTGATATGTAGGTGTGTTTTAGAATTGTAGGATCCCTACATTGTGGAAACAGGCCCTTTGGCCCTACAAGTCCACACTAACCCTCAGAGCATCCCACCCTGACCCACCGCACCCCCTGTAACCCACCTAATCTACACATCCCTGAACACGACGGGCAATTTATCATGGCCAATCCACCTAGCCTGCACATCTTTGGACTGTGGGAGGAAACTAGAGCACCCAGAGGAAACCCACACAGACACAGGGAGAATATGCAAACTCCACACAGACAGTCACCCAAGGATGGTATTGAACCCAGGTCCCTGGCGCTGTGAGGCAGCAGTGTTAACCACTGAGCCACCATGCTGCCCAATGGTGTTTGTCCCCATCTGTGCAACCAACCTATTCTCCAAACACCATGGCCATCGTTGCCATCAAACAAAGGTTTTGCTCTATCAGGACCATGTGATGGTCGATATACATCAAAAGAACACACAAACGCAGTTCTTCCAACCCTTCAAGATGCTTGTAGAGGCCTGGACCATCAGGACTCTTGAGGTGAATCCGATAGCAACAGATCAGAACATCACACCACTCCAGCATTATGACTATGGAAGAGTACATGAATCCAATATTGGACTTTTGAGTCACCTCAAAATCCAATTTCAGAATGGAAGAAAGCCATCCTTGGTCCCAAGGGGCAGCCTTAAAAGAAGAGATGAAGAGGAACAAAAAAATGGTTTAAAGCTATGGCGCGCTCAGGCACTTTTTAAACTGTTACTGCTGATGATCACCATTGCAATACTTCAAACTGACCTCATCAGTTATAAAATACTTAAGGATGCCCTGAGGATGAGGCTATATAAAATACATTTCTTTAATATTTGGAGAATTGTGATTCTTCCTTCTATTCTTAAACATTTAAATTTGATCCAGGTTTAAATTATGATCCTAACATGTGTATATAATGTTGCATGGTCCTGGTGAGGACAGTGGGAATTACAACATGCAGCAGCTGCAAACTGTAATTACTGCACCGCTTGATGGGAGCTTGAACTCAAGCTTCTGGTCTGAGGCCTGTAGTTACAATATTAATGCAGCATGCAATTTTCATTGAGATACTATTAAGCTCTGTTCAGATAAAAGTATCCTACTTTATTGAAGTTTGAACATGTGCTTTCTCTGAGCTAGAATATGTGGGCCAATGATGGAAGTTTAGAACATAAAATTAGATATGAGACTTAATCTTCAGATCCTCAATATTTTAAATATTAGTTTAAAATTAATTCCGATTTAAAGGTCATGAAGCAGTCTAGTTTAAATACCAGATCTCCTTCAGCGTTTGAACTGAACTGAAGTGCGATATTGTCAAAATGTCACCCTAATGCCCCAGGCAAGGACACAGGTGTAGTTTAAATGTGAGTGAGTGGAACCTATTCAGTTTAATGTGATCCATACAGGATTTGATCTCATGTTCAAAATGGAATGAAATACCTTAGTAACTGCGGTAAATCATGACAAGAATTTCTGAAGTCTTGCCAGCTGTGAGTGGTAAGTACCATTCACAATAGTCCCATTATGTGCACAACCACTATTTTACTACTGTATCTATATGTATTACTACTGAGAAGAGCTCAATACCAGGAGCTCTTTGTAAATTAATTCAACAGGGGACGGATTCTTATGAACTCAACATCCTTTTGACTTTGTTCTATAATTCTTACCTGCTGTGTTTTAACTCTATGCTACAAGGACAGTAAGAAGTGCTACAACACAATCAGTATTGGTATGAGGAACAAGAAGCAAAAAGAATCAATTGAAACAACGAGCTAACTTTAATTAGAACAGAAGGGATTATAGACTGCTTTGATTGAAGTACTTAAGAGTGTGGGATAAGCATAGAATCCATTGGCTTCAGGCATTGATAGAATGATGGGACATTTTCGGGTCTAGAACTGAATTCTCTGCATCTCAGATACTGCCATTGCCCTTTACCAATGCTCTGCTCCCAGCTTCTCCAGACCAATTAGAGAGGGAGGGTGGGAAGATGAATCCATTCTGTTAAATGAAGAGTTTCTGTTTAGAGGGACCATTGGCTGGCTCAGAAAAGCTGAGCTGCATTTTGATTTTTCAGTTTGCAGCAGCACAGGAAGACACATCTTTCATTCTTTCTTCTCGTGATGAGTATCACAGGCTGGACCAGTATTTATGACCTATCCTTAATTGCCCTTCAGAAGGCAGTAATGAGCTGCTTTCTTAAAGAGCCGCAGTCCATGTGGTGTCGGGATAGCTGCAGTACTGTTGGGGAGGTCTGGGCTTTTGATTCAGTGACAGTGGAGAAGCAGCAATGTACTTCCAAGTCAGGAGGGTGTGTGGCTTGGAGGGGAACTTATAGATGGTGTTTGTCCTTGCAGCAGTTAAAAAGCAGTTTCAATAACTCCTCCATCGTGAATCCCACTGTGGAATCTGGTGCCATTGCAGTCCATTCCTCAGTACCATATGGTAGAATCCATAGGTGGACTATCTTCGATGGGAGAGCTACAACAAACAATCAAACAATTGGAGACACAACGAGGACTGTGGCTCTGATGTCATTCTAGATGAGGCTTTCCAAGTTGGAGGGATTTTGCTCACATCAAGACTCCACGCAATCACCCTATAACGTCAGGAGGAAATCCTACTACCCTCCATCCCTGATTTCAGGAATGTGATAATTGTAACTAGCCCAAGAAGGGAGATTAATCACGCTGTGGAAACCATCAAGATATTTCCCTTTTGTCCATACTAGGGAAAGTCCTGACACATGTTCTCCTGAAGGAACTACTTGCTATGGCTGAGGAAATCCTCTCAGAGATGTTTCAGAATTTTCCAGAAAAACTTCCACATGCTTTGTTGCCAGGCAAATCCAAGAAATTATTGAGAAAATTATTGAGAAGACTCAGAATGTCCTTGAATGCTGCAGAAACTAAACTCATATGTCAGCCCAGACAGATCACCTCGTGGATATGCCAGAGACATTCTGGAATATGTTGCACAGATCCCATACCTTCACAGCCACTTCTTTCAAAAATCTGGCATTGATTAGGGAGTCCAACTCCATCATCTGAAACAAGCTGGGATTAGCTTGGTCTTCCACAATCTATGGCAGCGACTGTCTGAAAACAAAGAACTCTGCAAGTCAACAGAAGTCCATGTGCACAGAGCAATTGTTGTCACCACACTCCTATACTGCAATGAGACCACAACTGTGTTTCAGCAACACAAGAGAAGCACAGAAAAATTCCAAGAGAAATGCATCTGCTTTGTTCTCCAGATGCAGTTGTAGGACCACTGAATATGCATTAATGTCCTTCTTGAAATCAACTCCACAAGTATTCAACAGAATGCTTGCAAAGTCAACTTCAATGTTCTGATACTCTTTGGATGTGTGAAAAGCATCTTTTCTGCCATGTCCTGTTTTCTCAGTCCTCAAATGCCCATGTTCCAGGGAAAGACAAGGAACATGTTTCAATGATACTCTGAAACTCTACTTGAAGTGCTGAAGGATTGACATTAACGACTGGGATCAGCTTGCTACCAATCATTCCAAATAGTGACAAATGTTCATCTAGTTGTATCAGAGGCTTTAATTTCAATTGCTTTAGGGCTGAGGCAGAGCAGCAGCAAAACAAAAACAAAAGGAAGCAAATCCTTTATTCTGGATTCTCCCACATGAAGGGACTTCCTGTTCCAAATGGCCAAACATCTGTAAATTGAAATACAGGCAGTTCTGTTACATGAAGACAACAGCAGAAAATCACAACTGAATAGAAATCATCCACAAACTGAGGGACAACTGACAAAGATGAGAGGTCATGAGTTTGGAAGGTGCAGTTTAAGGAGCCTTCGTGAGTTGCTGTCGTGCATGTGCAGGTGGTATATACTGCTGCCATTGTATGTTGCTGGTAGAGGAAATTCAAGTTTAAGGTGATGGATGAGGTGCCAATCGAGCAAACTACCTTGGCCTGGATTGCGGTAAGTCTATTGAGATGGATAGAAAACTGACTGGCAGAGAGGAAACAAAGAGTAGGAATTAATGGATCATTTTCAAATTGGCAGGCAGTAACTGGTGGGGTGTCACAGGGATCGGTGCTGGGACCCCAGCTATTCACAATATATGCTAATGATTTGGATGAGGGAACAAAATGTAACATCTCCAAGTTTGCTGATGATACAAAGTTGGGTGGGAGGGTGAACTGTGATGAGGATGCAGAGATCCTTCAGTATGACCTCAATAGGTTGGGTGAGTGGGCAAATCAATGGCAGATACAGTATAATTTGGATAAATGTGAGGTTATTCACTTTAGAAGCAAAAACAAGAAGGCAGATTACTACCTGAATGGCTGTAAATTGGGAGAGGGGAGTATGCAGTGGGACCTGGGTGTCTTTGTGCATCAGTTGCTGAAGGTAAGCATGCAGGTGCAGCAAGCGGTAAAGATGGTACATGGTATGTTGGCCTTCATTGCGAGAGGTTTCAAGTACAGGAGCAGGGATGTGTTGTTATACAGGGCCTTGGTGAGAATATTGTGTGCAGATTTGGTCTCCTTTTCTGAGGAAGGACGCTCTTGCTCTGGAGGCAGTGCAGCGAAGGTTTACCAGGCTGATTCCGGGGATGGTGGGACTGACGTATGAGGAGAGATTGACTAGGTTTCGCTGGAGTTCAGATAAATGAGGGGAAGTTCATAGAGACTTATAAAATTCTAACAGGGATAAACAGGGTAGATGCAAGGAGGATGTTTCCAATGGTAGGTTGTGTCCAGAACCAGAGGTCACAGTCTGAGGATTTCGGGGTGGACTATTTAGGACGGAGATGAGGAGATATTTCTTTACCTGAAGAGTGGTGAGCCTGTGGAATTCATTACCACAGAAAATAATTGATGCCAAAACACTATTCAAGAGGCAACTAGATATAGCATTTGGGGGGAATGGGATGAAAGGTTATGGGGAGAAAGCAGGATTGGGCTATCGAGTCGGACGATCAGCCATGATTGTGATGAATGGTGGAACAGGCTTGAAGGGCCTACTGGCCCCCTCCTGCTCCTATCTTCTCTGTTTCTATGTTTCTACGGATGGTGTCAATCATCTTGAGTGTGTTTGCAGCTGCACACTTCAAGGCAAACGAGGAATATTTCATCAGACTTCTAACTTGTGCTTTGTAGATCTTGAAGGGTATCTGGGGAGTCATTATGTGAATTGCTCAATGCAGAATTCCAAGCCTTTGAGCTGGTCCGATAGCCACAGTGCTTATATGACTGGTCTGTTTCATTTCCCCATCAATGTTAACTCCCAAGATGTTGATGGTGAGGTTTTCAGCAATGATTGACTGTTAGGGGGAGATTTTTTCTTTATTCATTCACAGGATGAGGGTGTCGCTGGCTAGGCGGCATTTATTGCCCATCTCTAATTGCCCGGAGGGCAGTTCAGAGTCAACCACATTGCTGTGGGTATGGAGCCACATGTAAGCCAGACCAGGTAAGGATGGCAGTTTTGTTCCCTAAAGTACATTAGTGAACCAGACGGTTGGGCATCAGACGCCCAAACACATGGCTGAGCAGAAATGATGCATAACTATAGGCTTAATAGACAGAGACTGAGGACTTAGATCAGGAGAATCTCCTTTACACACAGGGTTGTAGGTCAATGCAGAGAGTGACTGATTGAAACAAAAGACATGCTAACACATAACCACAGATTAGATTGGAGGAAAGGGAACAAAAGAAATGTGAGAACAAGGTGAATACATTTTGGGAAAGGTAAACATCCATCTGGACTCTTCAGTTTAAATGGTCTATTTCTGAACTGTAATTTCTATCTTCATCTATCTCGTTGTCTTCAATGTTTTTGTTTTGAAGTGGAATTCTGTCAGCATCATCAGAACATTCTCCAGATGCCACCGATGGGCTCATTGGTATGAGGAAACCAGGCTGTGGTTGAAATGTCAGGAATGCTGAAGCTCCTGGATTTAATGACAGTTTCTGTCACCATTCATTGGATATGCTCACGCTTTGTTCTCAAGCTCCTCCCAACCAATAATTACAATGAGGTCATTGGTATCACAACGCAAACAAAATCTGTCAAGTGATTAAACAGAAGCAAACGGATGTTGTTGACATTAATTAATTTTTTTTTAACCATTTTATTTCTTTTCAGGAGGATAAACTGATTCGGGCCTCCAGTTTTAAAAGTAAATAGAAGTGAAATATAAATCCTCTGTTCACAGTTAGAGGCAAATTCTGAACTATATTCAGTATAGTAACAGGTTTGAGACAATCAAACAAAAGTTGATTACTCTGAGCAATTTGACACCTGGGAATATATCATCTTCAAATCACTTCAATGTGTCCACTCTTAACTTTGTATAAACAATGAAATAACAGAACAATTTTCACGTGTTTTACTTTTACACCTTGTGCTTAGCAGTGTGGCACACTAAGAGCAACGGCTATGGTGTTCCATACAGTTGACGTACAATGATGTCTACACTGAAGTTTACATATCCGATTTCCTGTGGTGTTGTCCACGGTGAAGCAAATTTGATTTGTTCCAAGATGGGAGACAGTGGGAGGGGCATGCATTCCAGTGGAAGTGTTTGAAAAAAAGCTTGTAAGAGATCTGTCCTGGATAAAACAAGTGTTCTTTCATTAGATCATGAATTGGCAAAAATAGCATTTTGCTAATCTGTTACAAGTAACCTGGAAAATAAATAAATAACCACTAAGGCAATATGAGAGGATTTCTTTACACATTTCTCTACACATTTACTTGTGAATGAAATAGTGTACTGGTTTCCCAGCATAATGAAAGGGCAGAATTATATAGGTGTCTGTGTGACATGGGCTATGATGAGATTTGTTGCAGAATCAGACAAGAATTCTGGTAAGACCCATCTGACTCTATCTTATATGCTTCTAACAGATGGCACAGAAAATTTTCACTCGGAAGCGATGACTTAACAGTGAAAAGGAATGATAGTTTATTAAACACCTTGTAAAGGGTCCAATCATCTCAGACCTTCTCTACCCAGCAACATCCTGGTAAATCTCTTCTGAACCCTCTTCAGCTTAGGTTAGGTAACAGGCTGGAATAGTTGTATTTGAGGCTACAGAAAGGAACAGCATCAAGATGTACATTCAAAGCAGGGACACATACGAAACATTGTCACGTAATCTGAATGCATTGTCACCGATGTCACCAAGGTCCTTCATTAAGTTTCTACCTGCTCTCCCTCCCACTTAGTGCCTTAGTGCCTACTTCGATTCTGAAGCTGGGATGGGGAAGACGCTGCCCAGCAATGGAGCCTTTTGTCCTTGAAGGTTTAGGCAGATCACCCTGAAGATAAGCAAGGATGTACAGGCCAGACATACCAAGGGGTTTCTTGCCAGTTGCATGTTGACACACCTCAGCCTGAACTTTCCAAGGTCAGAGAGGGGTGTGCAGGATGGAGGTGTGTGGATAAAGTCCCTGATTGCCAACACCACAAGGCCCTCTCACAGCCTGGCACTGTGCAGGTGCCTGGTCTCCTTTAATCCTCCAAGTGTCAGCGGCCTAGGACGTTTCTTCCACAACAAGCTACAGAGACATGGCATGAGGTGCTCATGTGATTGTGATCCCTCACACTTTCTAAGCATAACATTCGCACTGAGGCATCCTTATCTAAGCTGCTGGGGGATGCAGGACACAGCTTTGTCAATGCTTCCCTTAGGTCTGGTACTCTCGCCCTTAGAGGTCAAGGAGGTGGCTTCTGGGAGAGTGAGCATTTTCACCACAGAGGTGAGAGAGATGCTGCCTGATCCAGCTAGACTCAAGAGACAGAAGGGATCATGACCAGAGGTTACAAGTGAGTAGCAAGGAAATCCAATGGGTTACTTTGAGAGACTCAGTGGATCGAAGAGTGGTTCTTTACTCGGTTGGTGGGACATGAATGGTTCAGAGTCTCTGCAGGACTGGTCCCAGTCTTCACTTGCGAGTGTCAGAATTCTCACCTCACAGAGAGGGAGGATCCTACTGGCAGACACCCCTTCACCTGTACAGATTCTCTCTGCTCTCTTATGGGATGCTTCCAGGATTCGCACCACCTGCACCATATTTAAAGAGCAGCTGTGTACCATGTCAACCACTGCCTACAGGAATAGCCCTTCACAGTACATGCAGTGGGAGGAAAATAGAAAAGTTTCAGAGGGCGCATAGGTGGCATGGGTGATACTTCATTGTAAATAGAAGCTCAGATCTCCAAATGTCTCCCTACTCTACAGCATCATCTGTCTGACCAGCTCACATTGTAACCACAGCTACAAGAACCAAGCTGCATAGCTTACCCATCCTTAGCACCATATTATGTTAAAAACCTGTCCCGAATGCTCATGTGTTTCATCATTGTTCATTGTAGAAACATCACATGTTGGAAACATTCGTGCTTATTCGTGACAATGGGAAAAGCTTAGAAAAAACAAATCAAAACAGCTGCATTGTCTTCCAGGAACAGACATGGGCTGCTTGCTTTTTGAGCAATATCAAATTTATAGCTAATGAGTTCTCACTTCACCCAACTCAAATCGATTGGAACTGGCTGCCAATTGTGTGGCTTTCTGCATCCAAGAGTGCAGCACTGTATCATGTAGAAGGTGATGTTCCTCCTGCATATTGTCTTCATCTTCCTCCTCAGAAGACAGCTGCCACTGTCCCAGCTCTTCACAATCCAACATATCTCCTCTTCTCCTGCAGGACACAGCATACTAGAGTTGCATGGACAGTCTGTCAGGACGGGTATGTAAGGCATTGGGATCTCATCTTAAGGGAGTTTATTGTCTGCTCTTGCTTTGTTGGGAGAATGGGTAACACTATATCTACAGCTGGCCTCCGCAGGGCCAGTTGCGTAACAGATGCATCAGCCATGGCTGTAGAGGAATGCTTATGCTTCCCAGTAGTCATCCTTGTAAGGCATCCAGCCCTTGAAATGCAGCAAAAACAAAAGAGTTCTCAAGGACGTAGTCATCATGGCAGCTCCCAGAGTACCTGGCACAGTCTTCCTGCATCTCGTACTGACTTATGCATTGATCAAATGGAGCCCTTTTCAGTTGATTAATTCTACTGTGTTCTGACAGTCTACCCTCAACACTTTGTGTACACAGTCTATTAAGCCCTACCGCTGGGGGAAGCCATATATGTTAGCAAAGTTTATGGACAGGCCACAGCACTGACGTTGTTGTGGGAAAATAAGATGAAGGAGTGTGAAATGGCACAAATTTCATCAGGAACATTATTGGTACATTTGTGGGTTAAGGATTGAGAGATTCCACATGGAAGCTCAGTGGAACTTTGGAAATTGCCAGTTACATAAGAATTCAGCACAGTTGTTAGTTTAACAGCCACAACGATAGGGCAGCCACCTACTCTTTCAGCTTGCAGGTGCCGCTCCAGCAGGTGACGGTGTCCGAAGACATCCTCAGTTGGAGGCAGCACTGCACCTCACTCATTTAGCAGAAATGACAACAATGCCAAGAGGCTCTGGACCTCCTGGACCTCCTGTGCACCCTGAGGGGACCTTCAGCTGCACTTTGTTGATGTAGCAGCACTGGCCTCGCTGTTGCATTTGCTCCTCCTCCATTTCTCTACATTTTCATTAGACTGTGTCCGCAGTAATAATAGCACCTGCTGTGAATGGATCCATTGAATACAGCTACAACGAGCCTGTGTGAGGAATATCGAAAAGAGAAATGGTTCCATCCAGCCCCATGCTTGTTATCTCGGATTCTCCAGCATCTGCAGTACCTTTTATCTATGGTTCTTAGTAATGTGGGCTATCAATATGAATGACCATTTTGCGCAGCTCTCACTACAACGGGATATAGAGACCATGCAAAGCATCTACATGGAGGTTAAACAGAGTAGACCATATTCTGAGATAGTAGGAACTGCTGATGCTGGAGAATCTGAGATAACGAGGTGTAGAGCTGGATGAACACAGCAGGCCAAG
>JAHRHZ010000078.1:14403753-14462918 GCA_024137785.1 Ginglymostoma cirratum | reverse complement strand
GAAGGGTCTGGACCCGAAACGTCAGCTTTCCTGCTCCTCTGATGCTGTTTGGCCTGCTGTGTTCATCCAGCTCTACACCTCGTTATCTTAGATCATATTCTGATTTGCACTGCAAAAGCCATGCTGCAGCAGGAGATTGAACCTTGCAGGTGGTGCAAGGTTCTATAATTTAAAACGTATTCAACCTGTATTGTATGAGTGCCTGATTCATGCAAATGCCACTTAGATTGAAGGGCCTTACATTGCTCGCATGTAAAGCTTGTATCCTCAGATAGTAAAATTACTCTGGGTGTGGCAGCAGCGTTTCAATTTCCAGAGTGCATTTGCTATTCAGATGAGGATAAAAGACAAATCAGAGTGCTTCAGAAATTGAGTCACAGCCTTAGCATGATAATATAGAACATAGAACATGGAACAGTACAGCACAGCACAGCACAGGCCCTTCAGCCCATGGTGTTGTGCTGAACTTTTACCCTAAACCTAAGGTCTATCTAACCTTCACCCCTACCTGATTCTATCATCCATATGCCTATCTAATAGCCGCTTAAGTGGCCCTCTTAAGGCCGAGTCCACTACCCTCTCCGGCAATGCATTCCATGCCCCTACTACTCTCTGAGTAAAGAACCTACCACTGACATCTCCCCTATATCTACCTCCAGAATCTCAGATATACAGAAAATAGGAGTAGGAGTTTGGCCTTTGAGCCTGCTCCACAGTTCAATATGATCATGGCTGATCATCCAACTCAATACCCTTTTCCTATTTTGTCTATGTAACCTTTGACCCCTCCAGCTCTCAGGGCTATGTCTAAATGCTTCTTGAAAACATTCGAAGTTTTTAGAATTAGAGTTAGGTTTATTGTCACATGCCCTCAAGTTACAAAAGAAGAGGAGGACAGTGAAAAGTGCACAATGTTGCCAACACATGGCACCTAAGTACAAAAAAATAGAGAAAATAAAAAAAAGTTACACGACATTACAGATATACACAGTATAAGCATAAATTACGAAAATAAGAAATAATGCTTAAAAGATAGACATTACAGTCTTTCTAAAAGGGCTTCATCAGTTCCCCGCCAGGAGCCATCTTTGCTCTGAGTTATTGGCCATCCACTCTCCACTCCGGGCACTGACCGACCACTCTCCATGCCAGGCGCTGCTGTCCACTCTCCACTCTGGACTGCTGGCCTCCACACTCAGCTCTTAGCTGCTGGCGGTCCGCTCTCTACTCTGGCACACTGGCCGTCCCCGCTCTGTTCCCAGCCTGCTGGCCACCAGCCCCGCTTCATTCCAGGCCATTGGCCATCCCCATTCCAGGCTGCTGGCTGCATCTGCTCCATTCCAGGCCATTGGCAGAAGAGGAAAAAAAATCATAAAAAGAAAGAAAACACAAGAAAGGGAAAAAAGGAAAAAAAGGAACGGACAGAGCAGATGAGCTCTGGCTGGACTGTCCTTTTCTGCCACCATTTTGAATCTACAATCTTTGGCCTTAATCACTTTCTGTGGCAGAGAATTCCACAGACTCAGCACTCACTGGATGAAAAAAATTCTCCTCATCTCAGTCCTAAATGGCCCACTCTGTAGCTGCACACCATGACCCTGGTTCTAGATTCCCACTCGAGGAGACACATGGGCTCGCTGGACATCAGGGAAATCCTTCCTGTATTTACTCTGACCAGTCTTGTTAAAATATGTACAGGTTTACATGAAGACCCCCTCATTCTTCTAAACTCCAGTCCTAACTAATTCAGTATCTCTTCATACGTCAGTTCTACCATCCCAGGAATCAGTCTGGTAAACCTTCATTGCACTCCCTCCATCGCCAGACCGTACTCTCTCAGATAAGAAGAAACTGTTCTCACCAAGCCTCTGCACAATTGCACCATGACATCTCTACTCTTGTACTTGACTCCTCTCGCAATGAAATCCAATATACCATTTGCCTTCTTCACCGCTTGCTGCACCTGAATACTTATTTTCATCGACTGGTGGACAAGGACAATATCCTTGTTGCACCTCCTCGTTTCCCAACTTATTACTGTTCAGATAATAACCTGCCTTCCTGTTTTTGCTACCAATGTGGATAACCTGACATTTATCCACATTATACTTCCTCTGCTCATACACTCAACTTGTCCAAATCACATTGAAGCATCTCTGCATCTTCCTCATAGTTCACCCTGCCACCTAATTTTGTGTTGCTTTCAAACTTGGAGATTTTGCATTTAGTTCCCTCATCTAAATCATTAATATATACTGTGAATAATTAGAATCCAAGCACTGATCCCTGTGGTACCCACTAGTCACTGGTTTCTAAATGGAAAAAGGCCAGTTTATTACTATTCCTTGTTCCCTGTCTGCCAAACAATTCTGTCCATGTCAGCACACTATCCCCAATCCCATGCACAAAGGCAGAGATTCTGTAATTTCACATGCTAATCTCATATGTAGAATTTATTGGAATCCTTCTATAAGTCTAACTAAACCATATCTGCTGGCTCCCCTTTATCAATTCTATGAGCAACACCCTTGAAAAATTCCAGTAGAGTTGTCAAGCGTGATTTCCCTTCTAATAAATCCATGCTGACTCTGTCTTATCCTGTCACTGTTTTCCAAGTTCTCTGCTATTAAATCTTTTAGAATGGACTCCAGCATTTTCCCAACAACTGATGTGAAGCTAACCAGTCAATAACTCCTTGTTTACTCTCTGCCTCCTTTTTTAAAATGGTGGTGTTACATTAGCTACCCTCCAAACCATAGGAATGTTCCAGAGTCTGTAGAATCTTGGAAAATAACCACTAACGCATTCACGATTTCAAGGACAACTTCCTTAAGTACTCTGGGATGCAGCAGGCCCTAGGGATTTTTCAGCTTTCAATCAGGTGGATTTTCCCAGCACCCTTTCCTGATGCTGATTTCCTTCAGTTCCACCCTCTCACTAGACCCTGTGTTCCTCAACATTTCTTGGAATGTTATTTGTATTCTTATTTGGCTAATCTAGGGGACTTCCCCACTCCCAACAAATTCTTGTATTCCTGACTCTCTTGCACTCCCTGTTGACACCATTAGTTTTCAGCATCAACATTTTTCCACCCAATCGTTTCAATTAAGTTTTCATCTCTTTACAGTAATCTCGGAACCCCTGGCCTTGAGCTTCTACTGCTCCCCCAGGGTGCCACCTTAGAAGCCAAGGTGGAAGTTACTGTCGATGACCCCCTTCCCCTCCAGAAGTAACCAATGTGATCCAACATACTATCGTCTCCTTCCTTTTTACATTGAGTTTCATCCCTTCACAATTACTGGCCCCTCTGCAGTCCAGCATGCTTACTTCAAATCCCCACAACTGACTTCCCCACCTTTCCTACTACAGCTGTGGCCCCTGAGAAGCTGCTTTGAATTTCAGCAAATAGACCCTCAGGGCTGACTCTGGCCCATCTCCCTGACTGTCTTGGAAGACCAGACCTGACTGACGAGACCTCTGACTGACCTTGCGCAGCTTCCCAACTGACTAAACCTAATCTCTGGACTGAGGCACTGGACCTACACGATTTACCATGACCTACTCCCTCAACTGTAGTGATACAGAACCCTTGTCCTTGACCACCCCAAAAGGCCAACTGATTGTGTCCAAGTCTTTAGTCTGAGATTGGACAGCACCAACTGACTGACGACAGTCCCCGTTAACTTGACTGAGGACCACATCTCTCAGATTTGGAGACATGGCCATTTGACTTGAGTGAACACAGCATGTTTGCTGTATAAGCTGCTGGCATGTGCCTTGGTGTGACATTGATAAAACATGGTGCCATACAGCAGCATGTCCACCTTCTTCAGTCATCGCCGCTCTCTGTCTTCATTGCTACACTAAGGCAGAGATACTGTGAGCATCCAAGTGAGTATGAAGTGAGTAATCAAAAAAAAACAAATGCTGGAGATCACAGTGGGTTAGGCAGCATCCATGGAGAGAGAGCAAGCTAACCCTTCAAGTCTAGATGACTCTTCATCAGAGCAGCCATCTAGAGTTGAAACATTAAAAACCGAAAGAACTGCGGACTGAAATCAGGAACAAAATCAAAAGTTGCTGGAAAGCTCAGCAGGTCTGGCAGCATCTGTGAAGAAAAACATCAGAGTTCTGAGGAAGGGTCACCAGACCTGAAATGTTAACTCTGATTTTTTTCCTTTGCAGATGCTACCAGACCTGCTGAGCTTTCCAGCAACTTTTGTTTTTGTTCCTAGAGTCAAAGCATTACCTTGCTGTCTCTCTGTGGATGCTGCCTGACCTGTTGTGATCTCCAGCATTTGTTGTTTTCAGTGCAGATTCCAGCATCTGCAGTAATTTGCTCCTATGAAGTGAGTAATTGCCAAGAAAGGAAGCAAACAGCCCTGCTGTGCACTCTGCTCAGATGTGTGAGATGGGTGGGTACCTGACACTTTGCACAATGTGGGTTCTGGCAGCAGCATTTCAATGAACGGTGTCAGGGTATTCACATACGAAGCACTGGAATGAAGAACTGTCAGGCCAAGATGTACCATGATGATGCGGTGAGATGTTTGATGCCAACCTCCGTGGGCAGCTGTGCAAATGTCAGTTAGCTTGGATGGCTGGCCTGAAATACAGCATGACACCAACAGCATGAGTCCAATTCTGCGCTGGCTGAGGTTACTATAAAGGATGCTCTTTCTCAACCTCTCGCCTTGCAGAAAGCATGGTGACCCTCAGGTTAAACTCACCACCAGTTGTCTCTTTCTTCCATGAGACAGTAGGACATTCTGTCAGACATAAAACAAACTGGAAAGACATGACCTGATAAATTCACAAAGTAAATACAACACTGAAGGAGACCATTCACCCCATCAGGACATATTCTATCCCCATAGGATAGACAAAGAATCATTTCAGTTTGGGGAGGAGAGCACAGCTCAAGGCTACAAATGTAAAATACGCACAAAGGAACGCAAGTATTTTTTTAACAAGAGTGTGATTAGAGATAGGGTACCATGGGGAGAATATGTGGCAAATATCATGGATATATTTAAGTGTGAGCTCAATAGACAAAAAAGAGAGACGTGAATGGAAGGATTTTTAAAATCTTAGTTCACAGGAACTGGGTGTTGCAGCATTTATTGCCCATCCCTAATTGCCCCAAAGAATGTGGCAGTGAGCTGCCTTCAAGAACTATTGCAGTCCTTGGGTGCAGGTACTCCCAGAGTGCTGGTATAGAGCGAATTCTAGGATTGTGACTGCAAGGGAACAATGATATAGTTCCAAGTCAGTATTTTGCAAAGTTTGGAGGGGAATTTGAGATGGTGACGTTCCCATGCATCAATTACCTTTGTCCTTCTAGGTGGTACATATCGTGGGTTTGTAAAGCTTATATAGTGCTAGTGTTGATGAGACAAGATGACGATCTGTGGTAGGAGGCTCATGCATACGATAGACACTACATAAATCTATTGGGCTTAATAATCTGTCGCTGACCGATAAATACAACAGTGTAGTTAAAATTCCAATATCCTTGAGTATAAAAGATTTTCAGAAAAAGTTCCAAAAATTAATAATTAAAGAAAATTGGTTGTTTGTGGAACTGCACATAAACACATAATTTATTTAACAAGAATGAATAAACAACCCTTACATATGATTAGCATGTTACTGTGAAAATTGTTCTGTACATCATTGCTTACAGAGTTTTATTAAAAAAATCATTCACATGCAGCTTTTTACAGGATTTTCTACAGGTGACCCTCAAGCCTTGACACACCTTAATGCTTCTGGAGCCAAAATGATGAGAGAGACGTTTACTCTGATTGATATGGACAACAGCCAAGGGAGAGTGATCAGGACATTTGCAGAAAAGTGATTAGCAAAGCTGTACCCAACACTTGATGCTCCAACCAAGTACATCAAATTGAACAGTGCAGCATGGGAATAGGCGCCTAAAGGGGAACACTTGCTTTGTAACAAAACTGAGCTAAATATTTTATGAATTATAATTTTTGCTTCCACCTGTAAAGTTGCACTGGGAGAAAATTCAGAATGTGGACATAATGTCAGAACATTTTGTAGGTATTCTTCCCACTCATTCCTGATCAATTTTTTCACATACGCCTGGCACGTTCTCACTAAATAGCTTTCTAGCCGCTTAATATTTACTTGTATATCACCCACCTGCTGAGCTCCGATTTATTTCCTTTTTAAAATTATGAAACACAAGCCTATAAAATAGTGATCTCAAAGTGTGACACCTGAACTGTATCAAAGGAAATGTGATACAACAGACAGGAAATGCAGAGAGCAGACATAAGTTTTAATTGTGTCTGGGGCACAACACCATCTGTCTTGACTTTCTCTAAACTTGCAATAGAAAAAAAAAATTCACCACTTTTCCTAACGGCCCAGTCACAAAAGCTTTTCTGTTGTCAACTTATAGTCATCAGCCGTGGCTCTGTTGGACACACTGTCACCTCTGAGCTAAATGTTAATAGGTTCAAGTCACACTCTTGGACTTGATCACTGAAATCTAGATTGATACTCCAGTGATGCACTATAAAAGAATATTATTTATGAAAGAGACCCTGTTCTCAAAGATGGATGCATAAAGCTCCATTTCAAAGAAGGGCATGAGAATGATTATCTGTACCTTGTCAATATATATCCCTCAATGAATATCACAGGTTTGTTGGTCATTTTCACATTGCTGTCTACTGGAACTTGCTTTGCACCAATCAGTTGCCATATCCCTACATTGCAACAGCGACTATATTTCAAAACTACTTTGTTGTCTATAAAGGACTTTGGGTCATCCTGACGTTGTCAAACATGCTATCTAAATCCAGGTCTTTTTTTTTTTTACTTATTCTGGTTGATTAATTTTCCTGAGACTCAGTTTTCACTTTCTTCACTGAGTAATTTTGATATCTGAAAATATTGTAAATTATGTGTTGTGGGATTAGAAATACATCCATACTCCACCGGAGTAGAACGGATGTCAATCTGATATTATCTGTTTTGCACAAGTGTCAAAAGTTTAACTGACATCCAACATCAGTTGTGGAATAGTGATAACTTTCCACATCTCCTCTGACTAAATGTAAATTACAATATGAGAGGACCATTGTTTAGGATCAATTTAATCATGTTGCATGAAAGGTATGACAATTTTAAATCACAATGCAGATGGTTATCACAGAAAAAAAATCCTACAATAATTATAGCCAGAAGGAGGCCCTTCATCCTGTCAAGCAGTTGCTGCTTTCTGCATGAACAAATTAATTAGTCTCATCCTGGCTCTTTTGCCAGAGCCCCACAAATGATTTCCCTTCAGAAGCCCATCCTTCTGAAGTCACTGTTGAATTGGCCTCCACAGCCTCTCAGGTAATGCATTCCAGAGACTAACCATTCGTTGCATAAATAAATATTTCTTCATGCTGTTTTGGTTCTTTTTCAATTACCTTAAACCAGCAGTTCTCACTAATTCGTGATATATGATCGTATATATAACACATAGCTGTATATAATTATGTAAAAATTTGAAGATGAAGAGCAGCATGTGGAGGCATTCAACAGCGATCCCTCTGCTCTGTTCATATCAGTAACACTGGACGTGGGACATTTGCCATTGAGCCCATGTCTGGTGATAGCCTCTGATTAAGATGGTGCAGGATCCTGGAGCATCCCAGAAGAATCCACACAGCTCTGAGCTCTGGGTTGCTCAAGTCTGGTGATTGTGAGTAGTCCCTCTCATTATAATTTACAGTGCATGTAATAACTTACCACCATGCAGGAATAACTACTCCACCATTCACCAATCTCATCAAGATGTTAATGCATGATTCTGGCCATGGGAAGAGCACTGGGGCATGGTTTAATCAAATGTGAATCTTTCCACTCTGTCGCACCATCCTCCATGGCAAGAGTTTTACCTACATATGAAATGTTGACCAGGTCCAGGAGAAAAAAATTACTAATGCAACAATGTTGTTGTTAGGAATTTATCAGCTATGTATGAAATGGATACTGTTTTATGAACCACAGTTTATACAAAGTAAACTGAAGATTTTTTTTATAAACCTGCTCTGCAAGTCTGTGAGCATAACAGAAAGTGAGTCAAGAGTTTAGAATGACAATGAAATGATCTAATTGTAGGGATGATCTTTTTAAATGGGAATAGTAAGTAAGAAAATATTAATCATAAACATAAAATAACATTCCTTGACAACACGTGAAAAACACTTCCTTGTATTTTATTATCAAGCCTCTATGAAAAGATTTTAGTTACTTCAAAGGATTCCTAAAGGTTGCATAGAAACTATCAAACACAATCTTATCATTCTCATCATAATATTGTGTTAGAAGAAAAGTAGTTAAGTGAGACCTGTTAGTCCTTGAAGAATATTAAAATAGCGAGGAATAAAAGTCAGATAAGAATCTTAACAGGCTTAAAGGCCACATGTCCAACCAATGCAGAGCAGCAATCATTAAAATAAAACAAATGTTGAACTATATTGCAGTAGTAATGGAATATAAATCAGAGGAAACTGGGTAGTGGTCTGGCCAAACACACTTTCAGTACTGGGACAAGTTCCAGTCACAAAGAAGCAGGAAGTCTTGCAAACAATGAGGTCAATGCAGAGAAGAGCCACAAAAGAGATACTTGTCATTCTTGGTCTAAGTTATGAAGAAAGCATAAGAGAGACTTAATCTTTTTATCTGTCTAAAGATTAGGTCTCTTATAGATATTCGTGATTGTTAATGAAATGGAAAAGGTAAATGGGAATATTACCTTCAATATCTTGTGGGGGCAGGAGAAGGTCACAGGTTCAAATTAATGAAAGGCAAGTTTAGAATGAACATCTGTTTCTTCTCCTTCACGAAGAGGGGACACAAAATAGACTTCCAGAGAGACGAGTGGAAACAAAAAAAAAATGGAATCATCAAAGTATCATTTGAATACTGTTTTATGATCCACAATTTACACAATGTCAGACAGGACTTCTGGAAATTATTTGGTAAATAAATTAAGATGAATCAAATAGTCTGCTGTATCAACTTCTGGCAACTCCACCTTGGCACTCGCTCCTCTGGATCTCGATCTTGGACAACCAGCACCATCATCTAAGGGTTATTGGAAATTGGGGTCCCTTTTAAAACTGAGTGCTTTTAGTATTCCATGTTTAGTATATCCTGTGATTTAATGGCGCCACACTATCCTAATGTAAATGTAATGTTTGGGAAATTAAGAAGGTTTTTGTTCTTAGAAGGAATAAAAACTAACTTTCAAATGGAGGGGACAAGGGGGCAATGGTCATCCTGGCATCATGAAAGCCATCCGTGGTTATTAACTGAGCGGGTTTAGACATGAGATAGATACAGCACCCCTACTGACCCAAAATAATGTATACAAACAGTGGTAGATGGATAGAGGGAGGGATGGAGAGTACAAGGAGTTCCCCTACATCAGCCTGAGGGAAGAACAAAGATTGTTACTCCCAAAAATTGCACATCATCAGGGATGAATACTCTTACCACTCCAAGACCACCATTGCTGTCTTCCATTCGATAGAATGGTTTCGGGATTGGTGAAATAGAGTCATAGAGATGTACAGCATGGAAACAGGCCCTTCAGTCCAACTCGTCCATGTCAACCATTCTAAATTAATCTAGTCCCACTTGCCAACATTTTGCCTATATCCCTCTAAACTCTTTCTATTCAGGTACTCATCCATATGCCTTTTAAATGTTGTTATTGTACCAGCCTCTGGCAGCTCATTCTATACGCGCACCACCCTCTGTGTGAAATGTTCTCATCTCTCAAAGTACTTTCTAATAATGTATCATAGCTAAACTACTGTTTCTTAACAAGGTCAATAAGCTCTATCAGAAATTTGCTATAAATTATCTACTTCCAAGTTATATACCTTTGGTCATAAACTTTCCCAAAGTCAATAGGCAACGGTTGCATGCACCCAACACAAATACAGACACATCAGTCCAAGGGTCATGCCGTGGGGTACTGTGTCATTGTCAATCCCACGCATACTGTATGTGTCAACTGCCTACACAGCAAGTACACCTCATGTCGAGTCAGAGGGGCTGCTGTCAGTCAAGGTGTTCTGATACAGTCAGTCAAAAGCAGAGTCTGCACATAGTCCAGAGGATGGGCCAAAGGTCAGTAGTCCATTTGGGGTGGTCATGATCTGGGGATATATCCAACCACACTACAGGTACTAGGCTATTGTCAATCCTGCAGGGCGATTGCAAAGAGTCAGGGGAATTGCGTAGCATCAGTCTGGGGCTGCAAAGAGAACGGTCAATGATCTGCCTAGATATTACCTGAGGCTGTTTGTTAAAGTTAGCCAGAGGCTGGAAATGGTCCATCCTGAGTGTCTATGTGTTGAGGGGTGGAGGTTCCAAACGGAAATTGGGGATGAAAGGAGTGCTCTACATTGAAAGAAGTGGGAGCATTCAATACAGGAGGAGAAAGGCAGATGCATGGGTTGAAGAGGAATCTAGGATGGAGGCAGGAGAAATCTTGATATGTAAGCGGGGAGGAGGTTGAGAGTGGGAGGACATGGAAGGCTTTTGTCGGGGGTGGGGGAGATGGGGAGGAAATGGTTATAGACAGTGACCACCATTGTGGCCTCCATGGGGGACCATACAACATCATTTTGAGCATTGCCAAATTGCAGCTGGGGTACAGATACTGGTCACAAGCAATGTCCACCATCAGGACATCACAATAAAGCTGAAGTTATTGCAACCAATTTTAAGAGAGTTGGATACTGGCCACATCCAACAGAATTTATGGGTGACTTCCAATGGTGTTGTGCGACACAGAACTGAATTCCTTTTCAGCAGCACAGTAGGTATTAAAATTATACGTTATTGTCTAGAATAAGAACTTTCATGCCTGATGTGGAATTGGGCTGGAGGAGCGTGTGCAACCATCATTGGCAGTGTACACCAGACTGACTCTTCTCCATGATAAGAACCTCTTCTGTTCCTTACAGGTGAATACAAGTCAATGCCAGCAGCAATGATGGATCCAGCTGCAGATGGGATACTCTTTGCAGTAGCTGCCTTGTCTTAGCAGAGTGAAGGCAGATGGAAATGGAGCAGATGCACCGGCAAACCCAGGAGCTGCAACAAACTGCCACCAAGGCTGAAGAGGAAATTGCAGCTGCAAGGCCCCTCAGGATGTGTCAACGGCTCAGGAGGGCCAGATTCATTTGTTCTCAAAACCATTTCCTGGGGATGAGTGAGGTGCAGTGTTGGCTATGTTGGCTATGATCCCTATGTTCGAAGAACTCAGTGTAAACAGAAAGTACACCACCACATCTCTCAATCAGGTACACTACAACTCCCAGGCTCACGACTGAGTTTAACAATTTCAGATCATAGCCTCTGCCACCACTTTTAAAAAGCTTGTTTTATTTTGCTTGTAGGTAGCAACTGGTGATGCATCTACTCTCCACATACTACTCCCCCAGACCCATCTTTGCTTCTTCATTCATCCCAGTGTGACCTCTTTTGCCTTGCACCATCATCCGTTTTGTCATTTAAACTCTCCTGCCTTCCATCAAATCAGAAATCATCCCACCCACCATCGATCTGCTCCCTACCCCTTACTCCATCCTCTGTACTTGTTTAATGCATCTAACATCGTCAATATTTTCTAATTCTGATGAAAGGTCATTGATCTGAAATGCCACAAATTACAGATTGTCAACAAATACTGGCCATACTAACAATGCCTATATCCCAAACAAAAATTTATAAGGAAACCTGTGAATCTGTCCATCCCCATCCACATCAAGTACGGATGTGACATTGAACACAGGAGCTGCAGTAGACCATTCAGTAAGATTGTGGCTGATTTGGATGTGGCCTCAACTCTGGCTTTCTGTCTGCCCCATATCCCTTGACATCTTTGTTTATCTAACTCAGCCTTGAATACAGTTAATGAACCAACCTCCACTTTGAGAAACCCCTTCTGTACCACTCTTCAAATGCATTAAATTCATTAAATTTAGGATGCAAACAAAAATATAAAATTCTGGAGATAGATCACGGAGCTAGGACCGTTGATTTTTTTTCTGAAAAAATATACTTTATTCATGAAATACAAAAATAAACAAATTTACAGACCTACCCGGTCATACTGTCCGCTCCAGGTTACCCAGGGGGTACGTACGCCAACTAAAGGAGGAAAAAAAAGCAAAAGAAAAATAAACTCCCGCGGTTGTCTCACCGCGCCGTCCCAGTTGGCCCCCTAGCCAGTTGGAGGGGGCCCCAGCTGGACCCAGTTACAGAAAGGGCCCCCGTTATATTCCGGCCGAGGGGTCTTACACGGTGGTCTTTCCCCATCGCGCCTTGGTGGTGGCGGCCCCAAGCTTTAGCGCGTCCCTCAGCACATAGTCCTGGACCTTGGAGTGCGCCAGTCCACAACACTCGGTCAGGGTTAGTTCTTTCAGCTGGAAGACCAGCAAGTTGCGGACAGACCAAAGAGCATCTTTCACCGCATTGATGGTCTTCCAGGCGCAGGGAGCTAGGACCGTTGATGTTTTAAACTGACAATATGAAATCTAATTAACAATTCATGGGCGTCAGTTCCTTCTCTGTAGATATTGTCAAACCCAGTAATCAATGACATAAGGACCGAAAATGCTGGAAACAACTCAGTTCTGTGGAGGGAGTCCTCCAAAGATGCTCGTTCCAGCCAGTTTCTAACATCAACTTTAGAAAGCAGTCACACTTAGCTCGAGCAAAGCTGCGACAAGTCGAATGAAACAAATAAAACAGAAAATGTTTCAGTTTTGATGATTCTGTTTTAAATTCCAGATATTCTCTTGGCTAGCTCCAATCAAAAGAAGAGGTGGGGAGTGGAATGATTTGCAACATTACTGACCAATCAACTACCAGCGATTGCAACGTTTTTAACTTCTGGGGTTTCCACCAATCACAAAGGAAAGGAGGCGGGAATGACACATGTAACGAACTTGTGGATACTCTGTGTTCCATCGGGTTAATTTCACCTGATCAGGGTGGAGTGGAGCATCTCTGCATTCAGCTCTCTATTCAAGCTCCCAATCATATTAATTTTTGCGTGCCACCCATCAACGGGGAACGATTTGCTGCCTTGAATGCCCACAGATCAGTTGAGCGCAGTTCTAGTTTCGGTGTAGGCCCCACGTGTGCGTTTTTTAAAAATAGATCCTTTTCAAATGTCAGCGATTTGCGTGCCAGGTCGGCAAAAGCCCACTGAAATCGGGGGCGAAGACTCAGCTGATTCCAGCCCAACAAAGTGCAGATGTGTTTCACCGTCAGGAAACAGTGGCCAGCACAGATTAGATTGTGAGAGGGAAGATTACTTAAACGATGTGGTATGTTTAGCAGCTGAAGTGAATTTACACATTTTCATACATTGGTCGGAACGCATATGATTTTCGTGGACCCAAATACTTCCAAATCTGCACTTCAGGGATCTCCAATTTAGATGCTAGTACTTTAGCCCGGGACCCCGTCAGAGCGGCAACCAAGTACTGGTTTTGTCACGTGTCAAAATGGGCCAAAATGTAATTGGTTCTGGAGCTGTAGGGTTGGTTTTTAAGGTGATTAGTTCAACTGTATTGTGGCGTAAAGTTTATGGAAAAGGAACTTGGGTACACTGTGTAACCGTGAATTTTGAATCCTGTTTAAATTTGCATACTGCCTTTCATGACATCCTTAAGTGATTTGCAGTCAGTCAGTAATTTTGGAAGTCTCGTCACTGTTGCAGTGTCAGAAATGTGCTAGCCAATTTGCACACAGCAATGACCAGGTAGTCAGCTTTAATGATTAAGAGAGAAGGAATATCGGTCAGGTCACTAGGAGAACTGTCCTGTCTTCCTTCAAAACAGTGGTGAGATACTTGTCCTTAGTTCAGAGGGTCTGAGACATGACACTTTCAATAATAGAACACTTCTGTTTTCTTTTTAATTTAATGACAGTTTGGATTTTGCAGAGGACTAGAGTGAGGTTCTTACTCCTGAGCTTCTGACTCAGGTATGATGCAACCAGTTAGCATGAGCTGACAGTCTGAGGATTTGGGGTAGACCAGGTTTAGGAGGGAGATGAAGAGACATTTCTTCACCCAGAGAGTGGTGAGCCAGCAGAATTCAGTTCTGCAGGAAGTAGTTGATGCCAAAACATTGAATGTATTCAAGAGGTGGCTAGATATAGCCGTTGGGGTGAATGGGATCATAGGTAGTGGGGGGAAAGCAGAATCAGGCTATTGAGTTTGACGATACGCCATGATTGTGATGAATGGTTAGCAGGCTCAAGAGGCCAAATGGCCTTCTTCTGATCCTATCTTTGATGTTTCTACATACTGTTCTTGAGCCAAGGAGGAACAGACAAATGAAAAAGGCAGCTCAGGTTCTCAGAAGCTCCTCGATCTTTGTGTTCGACTTGGGTCAGCAACGTATACTACTTGTTCCCAGATTCCTCCATTTCAAGCTAACTACTCTACCAGAAAATACATGAGATTGTCATGATTTGTGCCTAAAACACCCATTTTTAACTTTTCCCTTGCATCCTCGTGTTTTGTATACGAAGCCTCAACCCAATTCTAACAGTAAAGCTTGTTATGGGTTTTAATTGTTGTTATGAAGAGTAGTATCCATGTTGTATTTACTAGAACTCTTCATGTTAAATAGTGTTTGAATGGCTTGAGAGATTGGTACTTATGGTTAGAGCTTGAATGCCCACAGGCCTGTTCCATTTCACACATGGAAGCCTCCACAGAATATCAACAGAACTTGCTAAAGATTTATTTTTAATTTATTCATGGGACATGGGTGTCACAGGTTGCGTCAGCATTTATTGCCCATTCCTAATTGCCCCTTGATCTGAGCAACGACTCTTTCAGAGGGCTGTTGAGTTAACCATATTGTGGTGGGACTAGAATCACATGTAGGCCATAGCAGTTAAGGACAGTAGAACTCCTTCTGTAAAGGAGATTAGTGAACTAGTTGAGCGTTTACAACAATGTGGTCAACATTAGACTAGCTATTAATTTGATATTTTTGTTGAATTCAAAATGCACCATCTGCTATTGTGGGATTAGAACCTATGTCCCCTTAGCATTGAAGAATGCAATTCTAAGATTGTGTTGTGTTTAAACAGAATGGTTATACATTTTTTTTCTTCAACATCTCCATTTCCCCCACTCCAAATATCTGTATAAAAATAATCCCAACAAAGGGTGAAAATCAGGCTGACTTTCAGGCTTTTGTGGATCAAACCAGAATATGGTTTGCTGTGTTGGTGGTTGAGCTATTGGATAAAGGAATCTCTCTTGACAGTTTTCCAAGCACACGCCGGATAGGAATCTGAAATCAATTTGCATGTCAGTTTCTCTATAACTCAGATTTTTCACTGCATAATCTTGATTTGCCTGTTTCTGCAAATTTGGAATTGATGCCACTGGAATGGTAAGGGCAAACCCATGGTTGTTTATGCTCATCTCTTGGCACTGTGGCTTTGTTAAGGTGGATGTATAGAAAATCTGTTCTGTTCCTGGGTTAACTCTTCAGTGTTTAAACTGATGTTTTTGACCATGAGATTAAAAGTTCCGTTTAACAGTGAATATTGAAGAGAAGCTTGACAAATGAAAAGAAACGCATGTGGTGATTCACTGTTCGAGGTCTGGCTCAACACTGTGGTGTGCAAGATAGCAGTTGAGTGACTCATCACTCAGTGTTAGTGATTCAGTGCTTAACACTGAGACTGATAACAGCTGTAATATCTAACCTACAGAAATGACTGTGGCAAAATGCATGAAATAGTGCAAAAATAACTTAGCTAAGAAATGTGCCAGTTCCAGTGTCATGAACTTGTAAGCATATTTTAACGGTTAAAATGCTGAAATCATTGAAAATTGTGAAGCTTGAAACTTGGAGTAGCAGTTAATTGAAAATCCACCTAATCATTGAAAGGTGGAGGGGCGTTATATGGATGCTTCCAAGTGTGAAATGGAATGGATGTCTGGCTACCTAAGATCACACCTTCAGCACTGGCTTAAAGCCATTCAAATGCAACTTAACATGACTTGGAAGCATCTACCTAGAAGTTATACTGTCCAATCTCCAATAATGTATTAAAAACTAGGTGCAGGTGACATTTAATTTATTTCTGATTACAAGCATTTGTGGGAGTTGAGATTAGAGACTCATGACTGATTAAGATGCAAAAAGATGGGAAAAGATTTGACTAGAGCATAAACACTAGCATTGACGGGCTGAATGGACTGTATCTGTGTTGCACAACCTATGTAAGCCTATGATAACAAGGTGTAGAACTGGATGAACACAGCAGGCCAAGCAGCTTAGCCTGCTGTGTTCATCCAGCTCTACATCTTGTTACCTTAGGAACTGCAGATGCTGGAGAATCTGCTATCTATGTGATCCTATATTGTGTCATAATTGTCTTTTGCAGGCATTGATGCCTTGAAAACAAGTGATTGCAGGAGTGCAGAACCGTCTAGTACATTAGCAACTGATCATTCACCATGTGAGATTGAAGTGTGTAGTCATGGATTATTTGGCTGCAGTAAAGGACCAAAGCTGAGTCCGATCTTGTTCTCACTCAACACCTACCCATTCACTTTCATAAAGGGGTCAACTGAAACTTCTTCTTTCAAATTACAACTTAAGAAACGACATTTAATGTAAACATCCAAGTTTGTTCAGCCACTCTGTTATGTCTGGCCTGTAGTGTTACAAAGCAAGTTGAAGTTATTCTTCAAGGGATGGATATTATTGAATTTCCCCAGGTCATTAAAGCTCAATGCAGTACACCTACTGTTGTTTCTGCTCACAAAAATTAGCTAAAGAGTGACCTGAGATTGAACTCTGGTGCTTCCTATGTTTTTGATGTGTGAGTACATCAGCAAGCTGCAAATCAATGTTTCAATATAGCACTGACCAAACATTGTCTTTCAAAAGATTTTAAAATTGTTTTTCAAGTCTGAAGCAGAAATTTAGGTTTTTTTTGTAGAAAATTGCATCTCCCATTCCTAAAATAATCTTATTTTTCAACCGTTATGTCCTAATTATTCAGTTCTACTCACAGATATGTAGAATTAGCTCACTTCCTGCTCCATCACCTACAAGGAGATGGCAATTAAACTTCATTCCAGGTTTCTGCTACTGGCATTTTGTAACTGACCTTGAGGAAATGTCTCAAAACAATCCACTGATTTTTTTTTTCAGTGATTAGTTCCTATTACCAGAGAAGAAGGGCTGGAATCTCCATGTCGTGCCTTTCTCCAGATCCTCACCCTTCAGTTTCTAAGGCAAATCATTTACAAAAGAAACAAAGATAGAAATTATAGAACAGTAATTTATTTTGGACTACTTTTCTCATAAGCAATGATTTCTTTTGATTTTATTCCATTCAATGCTAACACTGACCTGCACGTTAATTTTGAGCCTGCTGACTTTGCTTATATACACCAGTCACATCCTCCCAATTGGAGGTTTTATTTGGCAGTTATTGAAAATATTGTGTCCTGCTTCATGCTGCCATGTATTGATTACTTTGTTTCCTTTCATTTCCAGTCTGTTATTTTGCCCGTTCATGATGCAGCAAGGTGGTTGGATGAATGCCTGCAATCGGTTCTGGAGCAGGATTTCCAGGGATCCATGCAATTATCCATTTACGATGATGCCAGCAAGGTTGTGTATGGTATTTAATTCAGTTTCAACTTTTTCTGGACCACTCTGCATTCCTAACTTAGCAAGGGCTCTTGCCTTTAAGTACGTAGTCTACCGAACAAGCAAAAGGAAACTAGACCCTTTGCTTTGCGGCTCAGTTGATGTGCAGTTGAGTTGTGGTGACCATGAGATTCGAGGTTCCATCACTGGTCTCCATTGAGTTCGTGAGGCTTTGATAATAGGGACTGCTTATTGTCTCCCACTGGTAACTAATGGGTGGCGATGAGACAAGTGCTCTTTGTCCCGAACAGGATGAGGTGTAACTGCGATGATTTCCAAGATCAGCAAAACTTTTGTCCACATTTGTCATGTTGACTGCATCTCAAGGAATAGAAATAGGGCTAGGTTAGTCAAGGCATGAGAATCTGTACCTCAGCAAGTGTTGCCAATCTTGAGTAAGGAGTCTGGAAATACTTCTTTAAAACAAAATGAAAGGAACCAAATAATTCAAATGCTACAGGCATGATTGATATAGCTTGGAATTGAAGCATCATTTTTCAATATGATTCAACTTCTGTCATTATAAATTTGGAAGACATTTGAACAAGTCCTGTGGTTTTATGTGAACTATTTTTCATCTGTTTCTTGAAAGTTTTTCCTTTTAATTTTGAAATTGCTATTGATCAGACTCAATTACAATTTCTTCAGTTCAATATCACACACCAAACTTAAATTTCTGTAATGAAATTTAGAAGACCATAATTCAATGAGAACAGTGCAACATGGGGCTTTGCTACAAGATGGACATGTTCCTGCTTTTATTTCCTTCTTTAAGTGTGTTGAATCATAGCTATATTTGTTGTGATATCTGTACGCCAGTAAGTTATTGTCATATATGTTGAGGCTCTGCTTTTAGAATTTGACAGAATTAGTTACAGGCTTGGGGACGTGGGAGGGGGCAGTGATGAGGGTGTTTGTCTTGGTGGGGGCAGGGTTAGACAGCACAGCAACAATATAATCCTACAAAATAAACTTTGCAAGCAATGAGCTGTTAGAGATGAAAGTATCCCCAGTGGTTAAGCATCCCACATTTGTGGTGTACAAAGCGTAATTGAAGGTTTTTTTAATGTATAGAATTGTAGAAAACCACAATACTGCCAGTCAGCACATTACAGTTGAAAATACAGTTAATTCATATAAAAAGAAGATTTGATAATCAAACTAACAGGCCAATCTCATTCTCATCCCATCCAGACATGTTGCAATATGTCTGTACTTAAGATTGTAGGGATTAAGCTTATTGTAGCAATTACCTTCTTAGGTGTCTTCTGAATTGTTTTTGTTACTCAGTAACATTAATAATCTAGAGCATCTGGAAGTTCAAGCAGTTTGACTGTTTTGCACCAGTTTGAATGCTTATTTAGACAGAACAACAAATACCTCAGATCATCCTAGTTACGTGATCTCCCCAGTAACAGCAGAAGCAAAATACCCTGCAGTCGATGAATCTACCACATTCTCCTGTGACTCTTTAGTCAACCAAGTCAAGCTTATGAGGCAGCAGTTTCCCGAAAAGTCCTTCAGTTGCAAACTAACAGCATGCCCTCTGTAATGGGAAATCTTCTCTTCCCTCAAAAATACACAGTTAGCATCTGGAAAAACTGTGATGAATCCATAATGGAAACAGGGAAAGGCTGCAAATACATGATGGGGCAGGCAATATCTGTGGAGAAAGAAACTCAGTTAATGTTTCAATAAATTTTCTGTCAGAACTGCAAAAAGTGAATCCTCACTCAGTTCTGTACTCAGCCTCAGAAGCAAATGACTATAACAGTAATTCTTACAGATATTGAGCTTAACATAAGCAAGGGAATAAAAAGATTACAACATTATCCTTCGTCATTTTATTCTTTCCCACCTGGATGAGTCAAAATAGCTGGGAACTTCCACTTCCTACTGCTGTGGAAATGAAAGGAGATCTGAGATGCAGTTGGAATTATTTCCACACTCAGTGGTAAAACTTTGAAATAGCGACAGAATTAATGAAAAAAAACCTCAGCATGTAAGACTTGCAAGTACGTCTCTTATAGTGCAGTGATACTAACCCTACCGCCACCCTAGAAGGCCCAGGTTCAAATCTGAACTTTACCAGAGGCATGTAATAACATCTCCAAACAGGTTGATTAGAAAATATAAGAGTTGCAAACCTGTTTTCAATATTGGGGAAAGAGTGCTGCAAGATCTGTTAACACCTTAGCCCTCAACAAAGAGCAGAAAATCAAACGAATTGTTGCAGGCTGTGAAGAGACACTTCAAACACAAAGTTAATGTTACTTATAAATGGTACTTGTTCAACATTTGAGCTTATGGGGAGATAGAGATGTTGATCAGTATATTACCAAACAGATTCAGTTAGCTAAATTTTAAGAATTTGGACAACTGAAAAGTGATCTCATCAGAGATAGAATTGTCTTAGACAATCCTGGCGTGAGAGCCTGTCTGCTGACAGAGGAGCAATGTACTCTTAATCTATTGACGGTGCAGAAGGTCTGAGCTGACAGTTATCAGCTAGGGCATACTAATAGAGCAACGGATTAAGATTTCCAATTTGCTGAGGTGCTTTCCAGGCTGCATTAAAGAAACAAATTAGGAAAAAGGAAATCTAAAACACAAGATAGTGCAGGAAAAGAAGGGAGCAATCAAAAATAGTGACAACTCCTACAGACTGAATTAGAAGCATGGTAGCTGTAAAAATACCTGGACAACTGAAAGTATGCATAGATCCAAGGATCTTGGTGAAGCTTTTGAAGAGATCTCACCATCTCACGTCAACTATTGAAGAAAGTTTGCTACAACTTTCCAAAGCAAAGGTTTTTATTACCATCAATACAGAGGATGGTTATTGACAACTGAAGCTGGTTGAAAGTTACAACTTTCTAACTACACTCTGGACACCATGTGTAAGATAGGTACCATCTTGTATTTCAACCATTCCCAAAGAGTATCCATGTCGACAACACAAGGTGGTCAGTGATCTTCATGGAATGGAAGCTGCTGTAGGTTATCTGCTAGATTGTGGATGTACAGACACAATGGAAGAAGCCATCACAGATCATGATCAGAATCTGGAATGATGGCTAGAGAGAGCTTGCCAGATGAACCTGAAGCTGATCAAGAAAAAGATACAATTGAGGGTGCCTGAAGTTGAGTATTTAGGCTGTGTACTGTCAGCAAAATGGCTTTGCCTGGATCCTAATAAGATGAGAGCTGTATGGGAGGCAAGGAGAACCAAAGACCTAATGGTATTATTGCCAGGCTATTAATCCAGAAATTGAGCTAATGTTCCAGGGAACTGAGTTCAAATCCCGCTATGGCAGATGGTGGAGTTTGAATTCAGTAAAGAATCTGAAATTAAAGATCTAACGATAACTATGAAACTGTTTGTTGATTATCAGGAAAAAACACAGCTTGTTCATTAATGTCTTTTAGAGAAGGAAATCTGTCATCCTTATGTGGTCTGGCCTACATGTGGTTGATTCTTAGCTGTCCTCTGGGCACTTGGGGATGGGCAGTAAATGCTGGCATAGCAAGAGATGCCCACATCCTATGTGAATAAAAAAAGTACACCAACCCAACAGATATAAAAATGGTGTGAGGATTTGTTGGACTTATCAACTATTTTGCAAACTTTTAGCTTAATGTATCGCCAGAGTGTGAACAACTTGGTAAGGTCACTGCTAGAGGAGTGCACAGAAGAATCAGCAGCTTTCACTAATGTCAGACAACTAGTGATGACATAGCAGTGCTAATGGTACTATTGTGTCAATGATGAAGTCACCTTGCAGTGTGACTGCAGTGAGATAAGACAGAGCTACCATTATGTACTGGGGACAACAAGATGCATTTGCATCCAGGGCATTATTACAATTCAAATGATGCTATGCTGAAACCGGAAAGAGTGCTTGGCTACTTTCTTTGCTCGTGAGTATTTTAGTTAATGCCTGTTTGAGAGAGCCAAAGTGACAGCAGAGTCTGGCCACTAAAATCTTCCTCAAACTGCTTCCGTCTGCTCTAGGGCACCTGTAAAAATGCCCCTTCATTTGCAAGGACAGTATCTAGATGTGACATACAAGTAAAGGAAACAGAAGTGCATTGCTGGCATGCTGTCAGGAGTAACACTCCTGTGATTAAAGTTTGAGGATTGTGTGACAAAGTGCAAAATCATCCAGTTTCAATGAAAAGCAACAGCTCAACATATTCTGGAATTCAGTGAACCAGCAGAGATAGTGAATCTGAAAGACATGAGTCTTACTCCAATAAAAAAAAACACTTAAACAGAATGCAACTCTCAAGGGATTGGTATTGCAAAGATAACCTAAAAGCATCAAATATATACCTGTTGTTTTAAAAGCATATTGGACATATAGCAATAAAATGATAGCCCAGAATGGCATTTTGAGCAAAGGAAAGAGAGTAATTACCTCTAAAGATATGAACAAAGGGATGCTGAAACACATCCATGCAAACCATCAAGGATGTGAGTTTTGTCCAAGGAAGGCAAGTAAAGTGCTGTACTGGGCAAAAATGAGCAAAGGATTAAGGATCACATTAACCAGTCTAGTACTTGTGAAATGTACCAAGTTAGGCAAGCTTAAGAGCTGTTCATGACACATCTCAGATCAATTGAACTCTTCTTCACTGAAGAACTGATCGTCACGTCACTATCAACTACCATTCTGAATACTGGGTGTTAGACTAGCTGACATCAGCCACTAACGAAGAGATAGTAGCACAATCTCGTCTTCATGGCTTCCAGACATTGCAATGCGTGACAATGATCCTCGAATTTCAAGTGAAGCATTTAGGCATTTCTCAAAAGATTAGGATATTCATCACAATTCGTCAGCTCCATATTAACCCCACTCAAACGGAAAGGTGGAGGCAACAATGGAAACTGCCAAAGAGGTCAGAAGCAAATCGAGCACAGACGTCCACAAGGCAATGCTGGAGCGATGAAATACATGGACTGAAGTCTTGGAAAACAGGCCAGTGAAAGACTATTGTCACGTTGTGTTCCTAAACTACTCTTGCAATGACGAAAAAAAAAACTATTGAAGCCAGAAGGTGTGAGTAACAACTTCAAGGTGAAATGACAGCAACCCAAATTTCACTTTGATAAAACCACCAAGTCATTGCCGGAGCTGAGCATTGGAGAGCCAGTCAGATTGCAAATGTTCAGCTCTCTCCACAAGAATAAGCCCATGTAGAAACTTGGGAATTATGTAGAGTAGTTGTCACCTCAACCACACACAGTGAATATGTATGGCCAGATATGTTGTTGCAGTCACAGACACGCATGCAACTAGTGAATCGACAGTGACTTTAGACATTTTCCTTTGCCCTCTTAGATTAGTTGGAGACTTTGAGAAACTCAGCCAGGTGCAGTCAGAAAGCAAGTGATGTCGACTAGGAATTGAACAGGCAGCAGATCAGAAAGACGTGAACTCACCATCTGCACAGAGTATAGAATGACCACTGTTATCCTGTAATGGAAATCGAACAACAATAGTTATAACAGGTACAGCACTCTTCTTGAGAATGACACTGTCCAGAGAAGGAAGATCTCTAAGAGCAAGCAGATACGAGAGGAAAAATCAATATCAACACGCACCATGCTATTAGGCAATCTACACAATTTGAAGACAATGTCCGTAATTTATTTTTCAAAGATTGACAGAAGAGGAACAGGCTAGAAATTATTTTGTTAATAAACTTCAATTTTTTGTCATCATCTATCATGCTTAATTTGTAACTGAAAATGAGAATGAATGCACATAATTTTGTACTTTTTATGAAAAGCCAGATGTTTGGAGAATTGTTATTGTGACTTCAGTGTCCTGTCTGACTTGCCATAGTGGTGTGACGTCTACTTTTGTGTGCAGACTGTGGCAGCCATTAAACACACACCACTTGAAGCTTTCCTTGCTGGAAAATTTGAAGGCTAAAGGGGATGAAAGGCATAAAACCGAAAAGCTGAGGCTAGGGCATGGGAGAGATCAAGTTGACTGGAGCAGAGGAGCTGTTTGAGTGTTTACATTCCAGTTGGAGGTTCGAGATTGATATCCCTGGCTTTATGACTTTGGTTAAGGTTGTCAGCGTGGACCAGTTATTTGGGAGGGCAAATGAAAATGTCTGAAGGCTTCCACCTTTAATTAGCCTTTCTTTCTGACTGTTTAACCCAGGATTTGCACCGGTGGAAACTGTGGAGGTACTTAAGAGAAGGGCCAATCCAGTGTTTGAATGGATGAAGTCAGAAATCACATGACATCAGGTTATAGTCCAACAGGTTTATTTGAAGTCACAAGCTTTCGTAGAGCAGCTCCTTTGTCAGGCACCTTCACTTGATGAAGAAAGAATGCTCTGAAAGCTTGTAACTTCAAATAAACCTGTTGGATTGTAACCTGGTGTCTTGTACCTTTGACTTTGTCCATCCCAGTCCAACACTGGTACCTCCACGTCATGTAAGGAGGAAAGCAGCATAATTAACTCCTAGAAGTAGAAGCAAAATAGAAAATTGGTTTCTTGATCTGGAACAATTTAAACATTCAGATTTGTCGGTTTTCTTTTACCGTATCACATTTCAGGTAGCATTTCATTTTTTTTTGTGTGTTGTGTTTTTCATAATTCAAAACTGCAGAATTCACTATTTCATAAGGGATGTGCCACTATGATTACAGATTTCTGGCTCCCTGCTTCTTGTGGTCGGGCAGAGTGTTTGAGTCCCACACTTAGTCATTGGAACTCAATATGTATCGTGTCAGGCTATGGCAGGTTGCCTTCAGAGGTCAAAGTTATTTGTCGGTTTTTCCAGAGCTTATTACGGATGCATTAATGGTGATGTGCGAAATACAACTGCTTATAGTTTGCTCTAAATTAAAAATTCGAAATTCCAACATGTTTCCAGTCCAGGGAAATGTGTCCAATTTGCCCACTAAGCAGAATTCCTGAACAAAATGTTTAACCAGCCTCAAGATGAAATGAATGGCTTGAGGTACAAATACTTGTAAAACAAATGTTCTCATGTAAAATGCACACAAATTGTCAGACCAGAAGATATCGTAATTGTGCCATGTAGAAAGCGTTCTTTGGTCATACTTCATTTATTTGTTGCAGGATGACTCTATGAATATTATTAGAAAATGGGCAACTAAACTTGAAGATCGAGGTGTACATGTTGTAATTGGTGGACACGAGTCTTCACATCCAAAAGGAGGTAAGCCATAGTTCATGAGTGTTTAATTTTGATACAATGCATTTTTTCTCTGCTGTGCATTGTAACATCATGCTGACATTGTAACATTTAAAGTACGGGATGTTCCAGTGCTTTAAAACATTTGTCCTGCCTAGTAACAAGGATAGGAATCTCTTTCGTTACACCACTCAAATCTGTTCAAGACTCCGTGAACAGCAGTTCAAGGGTCAGAGTCAGTTTTAATCAGAGAGAAAATCAAGAGACAGGGAAGAACATAGAACATAGAACATAGAACAGTACAGCACAATACAGGCCCTTCGGCCCACAATGTTGTGCCAACCCATTATCCTACTAAGATCAGTCTACCCTACATACCCTACATTTTACTATCCTCCATGTACCTATCCAAGAGTCGTTTAAAAGTCTGTAATGTATCTGACTCCACTACCCCTGCCGGCAGCGCATTCCACACGCCCACCACTCTCTGTGTGAAAAACCAACCTCTGACATCTCCCCTATACCTTCCTCTAATCACCTTAAAATTATGCCCCCTCATAATAGTCATTTCCACCCTGGGAAAACATCTCTGGCTATCCACTCTGTCTATGCCTCTCATCATCTTGTACACCTCTATCAAGTCACTTCTCATTCTTCTTCGCTCCAATGAAAAAGGCCCTAGTTCTCTCAACCTTTCCTCAATGTCCAGTGCTAAGGGGTGACCTTATAGATGTTCATAAAATCATGATGGGTATGGATAGAGTAAATAGACAAGGTATTTTCCCTGCGCTGGGGGGAATCAAAAACTAGAGGCTATAGAAACGTAGAAACGTAGAAACATAGAAGACAGGAGCAGGAGGAGGCCATTCGGCCCTTTGAGCCTGCTCCACCATTCATCACGATCATGGCTGATCATCCAACACAATAGCCTAATCCTGCTTTGTCCCCATAACCTTTGATCCCATTCACCCCAAGTACTACATCTAGCCACATGTTGAATGCATTCAATGTTTGGGCATCAGCTACTTCCTGTGGTAATGAATTCCACAGGCTCACCACTCTTTAAGTAACAAAATGTCTCCTCATCTCTGTCCTAAATGGTCTACCCCGAATCTTCAGACTGTGACCCCTGGTTCTGGACACACCCACCATCGGGAACATCCTCCCTCCATCTACCCTATCTAGTCCTGTTAGAATTTTATAAGTCTCCATGCTGTACATCTCTATGACTGTATGAGATCCTGATAAACTTGAATGCATTGATTTAGAATATAAGAATTTTAAGGAACTGGGAAGGAAAACATTTATCTCAATTATCCCATTTCCTTTGATTGATGTCAACTCCAATAACATACAGAATATGCAAACAAAATTATGAACCTACCTTCCCCAAGCATTGTCACTGTACCTACCTTGCTACAGACTATAGGAGTTCATGAAGGCAGCTCACCACTACCGTGTCAACACTAATTGGCGATGGGCAATAAATGCTGACCTAGGCAGTGATGCCTATTTTAACATGTTTGTATTTTTTTTTCCAAAAACAACAAATTAGATAAAGGGTAAGACGTTTTAGCAAGATCAAAAGCGCTATGCATCTAAACCTCGACAGTTAGCTCTGTGGGAATGGAGATTAACAGAAATCTTGAGGTACTTACTTACTTAATGAAGCAAGAAGGAAGCTGTCTGCCAGAGATGATGGTAGTTCAGTACAGCTGAAAATGGAGAGGTCAAGGAAGCCCTCAAGAAGTATTTCATTGGTGTGGTTCAGGAGATTGGAATTCAGAGAAGCTCAGGGGGGCGTTCCAATCCAGCTAAACTGCACTATTTGCTCTGTGGAACTGGAGTGTAGCCTTGTGAATCCGATGGGACGTATTCTTTGAAGGAGAATTTGAAGGTGCTGGTGAGAAGTGAGCGAGGAGGATTCTGGGAGAAGTTGATGCAGTTAGCACAACTGAAAATTTTGAGTAAAAGCCTTACCAAATCAGCAGCTGGGAACTGGAATCATAGAGGCTGGATACAGTGACTAGAGCAGGTTAAAAACTTGAGCATGGGTTATTTTGGGCCTAGTTTGGAATAGAAGCCTTACCGTAATCCATTACACAGGGATGATCATTGGAGCTGTACCTCATGACATCACAAGTTCAGAAGTGGACAGAAGGGCTCCTGATTTGGTAGATAATGGTCTGGTGATTTTTCTTTTCTTATCTTCAATTTCCATTCACCTTTCCATGCTCATAAGGTATCAATATAGTGGAATTTGGTCGACTGCTAGGGTAACTTAATACTGGGATTTAGAGTGGTACCCAGACTGTTGTTTACAGAATAGTAGATTTAGTATTTTTCTTCCGTAAGAATCTCACAGTAGGGGCCATGTTAGTTAGCTGTAAATTCATTTAATAGAAATTTAGTTTTAATTGAATAGTTGCTAGATGGTAAAAACGGCATCCAGCAGGTAGTATGGTTCTCCTGTGGAATGTGGGAAATCAAAGACAGTTTGAATGTCCCTGACGTCTACATCTGCAGGAACTGTGTCCAATTGCAGCTCCTGATAGACCACATGGATCAGTTGGAGTGGTAGCTGGGCATACTTAGGAGCATGCAGGAGGTGGAAAGCATCATAAACAGGAGTTTTGGAGACCTGGTCATGCCCAAAGTTCAGGCAAATGGACGGATGACTGTTAGAAGGGCCAGGCAGACAGTGCAGGAGTCCCCTATGGCTATCCCCCCCTCTTAGCAGTGTATCATTTTGGATACTGTTGGTGGGGGGGGATGGTAACGGTAACAGCAACAGCCAGAGCAGTGGCACCGCAGCTGGCTCTGTTGTACTGCAGGCAGGGTCAAAGTGCGGTAGAACAGTAGTAAGAGGGTCTCCAAAGTCAGGAGCACAGATAGGCATTCCTTTGGCCATGCGAGACAGATGGTGTGTTGCCTCCCTGGTGCCAGGGTCAAGGATGTCTCTGAGTGGGTATGGGACATTCTCAAAATGGTGGGCAAGCAGTCAGAGGTTGGACAAATTGGTACCGCCAACATAGGCAAGTAGAGTGTGGAGGTCCTGCAAAGGGAGTTCAGGGAGTTAGGTGGTAAGTTGAAAAGCAAGACCTTTCAGGTTGTAATCTCAGAATTACTCCCTGTGCCCCATGCCAATGAGGCTAAGCATAGGAAGATAAAACCATTAAATATGTAACTAAAGAACTGGTGTAGGAGGGAGGATTTCAGGTATCTGGATCATTGGGATGTCTTCCAGAGCAGCAGGGATCTGTTCAAAAGGATGGGTTGCTCCTAACCTGGAGGGGCACCAACGTCCTGGCAGTGGGGTTGGATTTGCTAGTGCTACTCGAAAGAATTTAAACTAGTATGGCAGGGAGTGCGGGAACCAGAGCTGCAATCCAGTAAGTAAAATAATCGAGGAGGAGTCTAAGACTAAGGCCAGTAAGGCTAAGAGGAAGGACAAACAGGGACAGGTTATTGAACACGGTAGGACTGGCAGTCTGAGGTGTATTTGTTCTAATGCAGCAAGTATGACAGGTAAGGCAGATGAAGTTAGAGCTTGGGTTAGTACATATAACTATGATGTTGCAGCTATTACAGAGACTTGGTTGAGAAAAGGACAACGCTGGCAGCTTAGCATTCCAGGATTTAGATGTTTCAGGCGAGATGGAGAGGAATGTAAAAGTCGTTGGGGGAGTTGCATTACTGATTAGGGAGAATATCACAACTGTACTCGGAGGACACCTTGGATGGCTCAAACAGCAAGGCTTGATCAGTAGAGTTCAGGAACAGGAAGGGTCCAGTCACTTTGATGGGATTGCACTATAGGTCTCCCAACAGCCAGCAGGCGATAGAGGAACAGATATGTGGACAGATTATGGAAAAGTATAAATAAAACAGGGTTGTTGTGGTGTGTGATTTTAACTTCCCCTACATTGACTGGGACTCCGTTGGTGCCAGGGCTTGGATTGGGGGGAATTTGTTAGGCGCATCCAGGCGGGATTCTTGAATCCATGTAAAAAATCCACCTAGGGAAGGGGCCATACCAGACCTGATATTGAGGATTGAGCCAGGACAGGTGATCAAAGGTTCAATGAGAGAGCATTTTGGGAACAGTGACCATAATCCTGTAAGTTTTATAGTTCTTGGATAAAAGTACTAAGCTGGGGGAAGACCAACTATGACAACATTGTCCAGGAACTGGGGAATCTAGATGGGGGCAGCTATTTGAGGGTAAATTCACATCTGGCATGTGGGAATTTTTTAAAGGTCAGTTGTTTAACGTTCAGGACCAGCATTTTCCTGTGAAAATGAAGGATAAGGATGGCAAGATTTTGGAACCTTGGATGATAAGATAAATGGTAAGCTTAGTCACAAAGAAAGAGGAGGCATACCTAAGGTTTAGGAAACTGAAGACAGACAGAGCCCTCGAGGAATATAAAGAAAACAGGAAAGAAGTTAAGTAAGGAGTTAGGAAGGCTAAAAGGGGCTCTGAAATGTCCTTGGGAAACAGGATTAAGGAAAATCTCAAGGGCATTATTCCATATATAAGGAGCGAGAGGGAAGATAAGATCCACTCAAGGACAAAGGAGGAAATTTATGCATGCAGCTGGAGGAAGTGGTTAAGCTTCTTAATGAATACTTCGCATCAGTATTCACAAAGGAGAAGGACATGGTGGATGGTGAGTATCGGGTGGGGTATGTTACTATTCTAGGGCATGTCAGTATAAAAAAGAAAGTGGCATTGTGTATTTTGAAAAGGTTTAAGACAGACAAGTCCTTAGGACCTGATGGGATCTATCCCAGAATGCTGAGGGAGGTAGGTGAGGAAATTGTTGAGGCCTTGTATGAAATCTTTGTATCCTTGTAATCACAGGAGAGGTCCCAGAGGAACATTAGCCAATGGTGTTCTTTTGGTAAAGAAGGGCAACAAGGATAATCTGAGAAATTACAAGCCAGTGAGCCTTAGGTCAGTAGTAGTGAGATCATTGGAGAAGTTTCTTAGAGACAGGATTTACTCATATTTGGAAAAATATGGGTTTATTAATGATAGGCAGTATGGCTTTGTGTGGGGGAGGTTGTGTCTCACAAACTTGATTGAGATTTTTGAGGCAGTGATGAAGATGATTGATGAGGAGAGGGTGGTGGATGTTGTCCACATGGACTTTAGCAAGGCCTTTAACAAGGTCCTTCATGGCAGGCTGATAGAAAAAGTGAAGTTTTATGAATAGCGGTGAGCTGGTAAGATGGATACAGAACTGGCTTGGTCATAGAAGACAGAGAGTAGTGTTGGAAGGGTGTTTTTCTGACAGGAGATCTGTGACTAGTGATGTTTTGCAGGGATCAGTGCTGGGGTCTCTGTTGTCAGCAATACATGTAAATAACTTGGAGGAGAATATAGGTGAACCTCACCTAATGAAGGAGAAGTGCTCTGAAAGCTTGTGATTTAAATGAACCTGTTAGACTATGACCTGGTGCCGTGTGACTTCTGACTTTGTCCACCCCAGTCCAACACCAGCACCTCTACATCATAGTAGGTTTGCGGATGACACAAAGACGGGGTGGGGGGGTGGTGCTGCGGACAGCGAGGAAGATTGCCAGGAGATACAGCAGGATAGAGATAGGCTGGAGACTTGGGCAAAGAAGTGGCAGATAGAATATAATCCAGACATATGCAAGGTGTTGCAAAGTGCAGGGGGGAGATACAGTAAATGGCTGGATACTTAGAAGCATTAAAGTACAATGGGATTTGGTGTACAGTTTGCTGAAAGTGGCAACACAAGGTTAAGGTGATCAAAAAAGTGTATGGCAGGCTTGCCTTCATTAATCAGGGCATAGAGTATAAAATTTGACAAGTCATATTGCAGCTGTATAGAACTTTAGTTTGGCCACATTTGGAACATTGCGTATAGTTCTGGCTGCCACTCTATCAGAAGGATGCAAATGCTTTGGAAAGGTTGCAGAACTGGTTTACAAAGATGTTGCCTGGTTTGGAGGGTATTAGCTATGAAGAGAGATTGGACAAATTTTGTTTGGTTTTTGTTTGAACGTCAGAGACTGAGGGGCGAACTAATAGAAGTTCACAAACTTAGAATGGATAAGCTGGAGTCTTTTTCCCAGGGTAGAAAAGTCAATTACGAGGGGAAGTAGGTTTGAGGTAAAAGAGGGAAAGTTTAAAGGAGGTGTGAGAGGCAAGGATTTTTCAGAGGGTGGTAAGTGACTGAATGTGCTGCCAGAGGTGGAGGTAGGAACAGATACAAGAGCAACGTTTAAGAGGCATCTTGACAGACATGAATAGACAGGGAATAGAGGGATATGATTTTTCATACATTCGTAGAATCCCTACAGTGTGGAAACAGGTCCTTCGACCCAACAAGTCCACACCGACCCTTGCAGCATCCCATCCAGACCCATCCCCCTATAACCCACACACCCCTGAACACTATGGGCAATTTAGCATAGCCAATCCACCTAGCCGGCACATCTTTGGACTGTGGAAGGAAACCGGAGCACCCGGAGGAAACCCACACAGACACAGGGAGAATGTGCAAACTCCACACAGACAGTCGCTCAAGGCTGGAATCGATCCTGGGTCCCTGGCGCTGTAAGGCTGCAGTGCTAACCACTGAGCCACCGTGCCGCCCATGATCTGTGTAGAAACAATTTTTTTTGAGTTTAGAAAGGTGTGTAGGTGCAGACTGTTTGGGCTGTACTGTGCCGTACTGTTCTTTGTTCTTTTTTCAGCGAATGGTGATCATTTGCTGGGGCATTGTAACTTACAGTCCAATCAAATACCTGGAGGCCAAGGAAAAATGCTGGAAGGCCTCCAAGCTGAATAGGAAAGGCTAGATCTTTGAAAGTAAAAGGTTTGAGGAGGAGACAGAGTTTTAGTGAGATTTGGTGGGTCATAGTGTTACAAATGACTGGGTAGGTCCCTGAGCAAGTTATGGGATCTATCTGGACCTCACCAGCTGTTTAATGTGCTGTTTGGATATTCAGCCAGAATTTGTCCATTGACCCGTACTTACCTTGGGTTATTTCTGGATGTTTGACATAGGTTGTGTGTACATCATTGATTCTTTTCCAAGGTTGCATAATAAAATTTATATTGTTTATTCAAAACCAGGGAATCTTCTGGCTTTGTTCTTTCTAGTAATTACCTGTGATCTCAAAATTCATCTACTTTAAACAAAACTAAAAGGTTAGTGGTCCTTAACAAGATGCAAAATAAATTTGTCCGTCATGTTCAGAATTGTAGTACAAATTGTCCTTCTTGTTTGGCATTTTAACAGGTTTCAATGTATAATAGTACGATAGAAAATAAATACTTCCATTTACATGGCAGCACCAACAACAACATATTTTTCTACAGTTCCTTTGTCGTAACATCTGGAGTTAGAGAAGGAAAATGGGGACAGCGACCCTGGGGACGGACCTGCTGCTGCCTTACTAAGTAACACTTAATGCAGTGGTGCTTCGCCAAAGGGAGTAATGAAGTTCCTCACTGGCTGTTCCTTGAGCTTTGTACCACCCTTAGAAGTTATTGAAAGAGCAGAGAGGTAAACAGATTTAGCCTAGATGTTTAAAAAAGACCGGTCAGAAGATTGTCATCAATGATGGATAAAGAGAGAGGCAGTTTCACAAAAGCTCAGACATTTCAGAGGGTAATTTAAGACTGGAAGACATGGCAATGAGAGCGTGATCAAATTTGGATTAATGAAAAGAACAAGATGCTTCCACTTAATATGTTTGGGACTAAGTGTCAATGTAAACCACTGAGGATCTGAGTGGTGGGTGATCAGAATTTAATGTGGGACCTGATACTTGGATAGCAGAATTTGTGGAAGGATGAGAGCGGACCAAGGAGGTTATTTGAGTAATTAAATCCAAAGGTGATAAAATCACCGGAAAAATATACCAGGGTTGGAGTTCGTGTTGAGGCACAAACTGGAAACACAAGGCTAAAAAGGATAGCTTTCCCTTAAGAGCATCTGTGCTGTTCACCCTGCCAGCTCTTTGTGTTCTCGAGTTATTCCTGGAAACTCCCTGTTCAATTTACTAGTGTCTATCTTGTAATTTCAATGTCAACTCTGGTCTCATCTACAAATAGAAACACATTCCATATACCGAACTCATCAAGTGTTTTCATAACTTTAAAGACTAGGGGAGGCGATGGCCTAGTGGTATTATCGCTGGACTGTTAATCCAGAGACCCAGATAGCGTTCCGGAGCAGATGGTGGAATTTGAATTCAACTTTAAAAAATCTGGAATCAGGAATCTAATGATAATCATGACTGTTGTAAAAACCCATCTGGTTCACTAATGTCCTTTAGGGAAGGAAACTGCCATCCTTACCTACATGTGACTCCAGACCCACCGCAATGTGGTTGACTCTAAACTGCCCTCTAGGCAATTAGGGATGGGCAATAAATGCTGCCTCGCCAGCGATGCCCTCATCCCGTTAATGAATTAAAAAAAAGACTTCATATCTACACAGCATTGCACTTGGGAACAGGTATCTGGGTTTCTGTGCTATAATCCAAATTGTAACAACATAAGCAAAACTGCTTCTGAATCAGAACTCTTCATCCAAAACCATTGGATCACTTGATTACAGCGATTCTAAGAACAAAGGGAGGATCGCTCACACATAAAGCAGCTTGTCAGATTTCCAATGCTTTTTCAAATCACAAACTCTATCTCCTGTTCCACTGCTCAGGCTAAACCAGACTCTCTCAACCTTGGTATCCTTTTCAGTGTAGTTCTGAATGTTAGGCCCCTTATCAGATTATGTTCATATTTCCCGTGCAGCACGGTTCAATTGTACCTCAACACAAACTCCTCCAACCCTGGTAGATTTTTCCATGATTTTATCACCTCTGGACTTAATTACTCAAATAACTTCCTTGATCCTCTCTCATCCTTCCACAAAATCTGCTTGTCCAAGTATCAGGTTCCACACTTAATTCTGATCACCCACCACTCAGATCCTCAGTGGCTTACACTGACTCTCAGTCCCAAGCATATTAAGTGGAAACATCTTTGTTCTTTTCATTAATCCCAACTTGATCATGTTCTCACTGCAATCTCTTCCAGTCTTAAATTACCCTCTGAAACCCCTGAGCTTTAGAAGTAAATTTAATGAAAGGAGTTTGTTCAAGTATTAACACCAGAACAGACTTTATCAGACTGAATGGCCTGTTGCTGTATGACACATTCTGTAGGAATCAGTTTCAAGAAGAAGTCATTCATGTTGGGAATTATTTGAATAAATGAGTGCAAATATAGCAAGTAAAATATGCACCAGAAATGATAGGGATCTCATGAAATGTATACAATAAGAGGAGTGTGCTTAAATGTTCTGTGAAGGGAAAACATTACATAATCTGTGTAGTTCCAAGATACCCATTAATTATAAATTTCTAAGAAATCTTTTTCAAAATATGAAACTTTTTTAAGCATTGGGGAAGAAAAAGTTTCAGTGATGAAAGCATTAAGGCAGGAGAGGGATCTGTGGGCGTCTTTTTTTTATCTGACCTTTACAAGGCTGTTCTCAATTCTAGTGTATGACTGGAATTGAATAAAGTTTCCTCAGAAACTGCTGGGTGCGAAAATGTCATATTAGTGAGAATACTGTTCACAGTTGATGCTTATCATTTCACAATTCACACTAGATCTTCCAGCAGTTATAAAGCTATAAACTTATTCCTGGATTTCCAAGAGAAATGCAATGTTGCACTTTGCATTTTATTTTTAGTTTTGTTTTCAGCTGAATCTTTTGAACTTTAAGTGCTCGGTAAACACATCTTAACACATCTTTTTAATGACGGTGCGTGCCATGGGATATTGTGACATGATTTGCTGAATTGTCAGCACAAGATTTGATAAAAGGAATAAGTAACAGGGTGGCACAGTGAATGTCTGATTATAAAATAATAAGTCAGCCCGCCCACCAAAAGTGGAATGAGAACATGAGGCAAGTAGAAAATCAACAACTATACATCAGATAAATCCTCTCCTATGTGTTGCCTATTGGCACAGCAGAGGCTTGACACAAATGTTGCAGAAACTGCTTTACAGTATGCAGTATGAGAACTTCCCATTCTCATTCTTCTGGATTGTCTCTTAACATGTTACTTTTTTCCAGTGACATTGTCAGTGTATCGCTGTGTTAGGAATATTTTTGGGATTGCAAATCAGAGCTGTCAGAAAGAATTTGCAAGATTTCCTCCATTTGGGGGAATAAAGGGTGCTGCTGCAACCAAGACGAAAGTTCTCAAAATTCAGAGTATAGTGACAAATTTGTGGAAAACTGTTTTAGCAACAAAAGACATGGAGTAATCCCAGATGGCAGTGCTGCAAGCTGGGTGACTGTGAAAGAGGAATCCCATATGGATTTTCACTGTCTGTGCATATTTGTTAATCATCTTGACAACATCCAGTTTGCAGATGATAGAAAATTGGGGAAAGTCAAGTATCCCATGGCCTTAAAGCATCAGTCATTGAGATTAACGGAGACGTACTACTTGAGTGTGAAATAGAGTCGACTACTAATAACTGTAGTAAAGACGAGTTTCCATTGAGTTATTAATGAGAAACTAACAAGGAATTCCTTGATCAGTGATTAAATCATGTTGGTGAAAGGAATCATAACTGTCCTTGCATTGAAAATACTTAATGTTGGGCGATGATTCACAAGACACACTCTTAGGCTGTACAGCTGGATGTATAAGAATGTCGCTCAGTTGGCTGGATGGCTGTTTTGCAATGGAAAATTATGCTAACAGTGTCGGTAACCATGAAGGACCCTCCTTCTCAACCCCTCGCCTTGCCTGAGGTGTGATGACCCTCGGGTTCAACCAGCACCAGTTGCCTCTCTCTAAAGGGAGAGCAGAGCTATGGTCCAGTAGGATACAGTGACTTTACCTGTAAGAATGTCAATTTAAGGAGCCAATACTGATTTCCATTATTAAAAATAAATAGTTATTACTTTCTTTTCAATTCAGAGCTTGCGTTGACCTCCATGTGAAACTTAAAAATTGCTGCAAGCTTTCATTACAAAGCACACATAAGAAAATCCATTCCTTGACCAGCATTTTCCAGAAAACTCAAGTAGAAGGGGAAAGCCTCTTTTGCCAGAAGGATGGATGGAAAACGCCGGTGTCATGGTGGTGGTGATATTTAGTTGGCTCCTGCAGTTGAATCACATGACTTGTGCTGAAGAGATTTCGGATCATGTGATACCAGGATTGACTTCATTCCATGTTAAAGTGCAGTACAAAAGTTTTGAATGGTTTTGCTGTCAGAGTTTATGCACATTTTCTTTCCGACTTTTTCGATATCAAGTGCTACAATATGGAATTAAAGAGACAGAGAGACCCCTAAAAAAGCCCTTTAATGTTGTTTATAAAGCACATCTGTTTGTCCGAGTTGTGTCTTGATTTGGTTTTGAATGGGTTAATGTGGGACCCCTGCCGGTGTTTGTTTAATTTGATCCCTCCCTGCTTTGACTAGGAAGTAAAGACAATGATTAATACTGGCATCGTTGTAGAAAATTTAGACTGGCAATCACAGGGAATGGACATTTTGAATAGACTGAGGGGAAGTGGCCCTGTTGGCACAAACATTGATTGTCTGTCCAGCATAGTTGGATCCAATTCTCTGGTTATGCCAACACATTCTGCATTGTGGGAATCTCTTCACTTATTAGAACGGTCTGCTTGGGAACTGAATTTGATTTGATCCCAAACTCTAGCACTAAAATCACAAGATTTCATGACACCTTACATGTAATATTCTTGTTCCACTTAAATGACAGGGAAAGAAGGGAGTGAATTTGGAATCTGAGACAACGTTTTGAATTTTTTTATCTAGCAAAGTAATTCTCGTTAGTTTGTTGGATAAATGTCTTTGGCAGTAATACAGTTTCTAATGATTAAATACATTCCTCTCCTTAAAGATATGGCTCAGATTCCCTTAGCAACCACTGATACTTCACTTTGTGTTCACTGCTGAATTAGGAAAGACTCTTCCAGACCAGGAAGATCCCAGGTTGTATGGCTAAATCTATACTCCGTTTGCTGACTTGTGCTGAGGTTTTGGTAGGGGTAGCAGATGTAACATCATGCTTGAAGGCAGGGAGAAAGCAGATTAATAGGATTGTCGCTGATGAATCTCCTAATGTGATCCTTTTTGGAAAATGTGCGCACGTGGACAGCATTGGGCAAATTAATGATGCTCGCAGAGTGAACGAACCTGTTGTTATGCACTGCCTGGGATCACACTGGCCATTTGGTTGAACTGTGTAATTATGTTGAGTTGGACCATAGTCCGACTATATTCTGGGGAGGAGAAAAATAAAAGGGGCGTTAGAAATATGAAAGGGGCATAATGGATCAAATCTGTTTCTGCTGTCAGCTCTAAATCATTGCAGAACTGCATGTGCCTATTCCACCTAATGTCTGAAGCAGTGACAAGTAACTCTCAACATTATGTTACAAAATTCTGTGAAACCGTGAATATTTTATAGCTGGCATTGGTACAGGATCAGGGATACTACTGTTAATTTCTCTTTGTTGCTAAAACATGTACAGTACATGTGGACACTTGGTGCAAGTCATCATATGTCACATAATACATAGGGATAATACACGAAACAGATTGTATTTTAAGGTAGTAATGCATTGTAGGCCTAAAGTAATATTGCATGACTGCAATTTAAGAGCTGACCTGACATAAGATTTGAAGTTATGACCGATTTTGTTTCACTGTGGTTCATGAGGATCGCATATTGTGTGTTGAAGTCTTTGAGATTAGTCCTTAAAAAGGAAAAATGTGTTTCTGTATTTCAGTGGGTTTTGCCAAGAATCAGGCCGTTGTGCAGAGTTTTGGGAGGTTCCTTTGTTTCCTGGATGCAGTAAGTATACATTTAATCTTGCAGAAAATATACTTCCACTACTGGCTGTTCTGAAGTACTGGTTTACACTGACCATTTAATATTAACTCTCCAGTATGATAAAGTGGACAGGATATGTCATCGATTTTAATTTGATTTGACATATTTACATCTAAAGTTGTCTGCTGGAAATAATTGTGCAGTGTTAACTGACAATCAGATTCAAAGCTGGTTGTGATCTCTGTCGGTCCGTAAAATTTAATTCTGTGTCCTCCAGAGGGATGTTAAACTAGTGTTGACTTGCATTACATCAATGACTGTAACTTAAAAGTAGATTGTGAACACATTGGAGAATAGAAATGCCTGATTATTGTTTCTTTTGAAGCTGTACCTTTAAAATTTAAGACTGTTTTGGTGTAGCTAGAGCCAGGGAATGTCACCTGTGAAGGTATTTTGTCAATGATTGACACAATGCTACTTGCCATTTAATTTGGCATTTTCATTGGCTGCCAGCTTGGTTCATGTAACATATGGCACTTCAGATAGTTTACCATAATATCAATGTCATGGCAACTTTGCATTTGCAGTTGTTTCCAGTGTTTGCAGCAGTCTTCAAGTTGCTATACACTATAATTGGCAAAGATTTGGAACTTGTGAGACAGATACTTGCAATGTAATCAGTTTTCAAATGAAGTGGGGCTTTCTGGTGATGTGTGGCTAACACAGGAACTGGTTACAAGCAACATGAACAGGCCAGGACCTCATTTGCAAGGTGATAATGAGCACAGAATTCCTGCTGGGACAGTCATCTGGATGTGTTTAAAGAATCCTGCTGATTCTCAATTCAGCAGAAAGGATATTTTTCCCCCTGTTCTCTTTTTAACATCTCTCAATGTAGTGTTGCATTAAAAGGTTTACAGAGGAAACACTTCCTTTGTATTTACTCTCGTTGGTGAGACCCTAAGATCTAGGCAAAGTGGAATCTAACTTTTAAACAACAAATTTCCACGTGCAGACTCCTTTGTTGGAACAGCAGTGAATGTTGAACCTTCCAGGAAAAAGTAAACACTTCAAGTAGATGTTAATCAGTTTAGTTATTCCACCCTTTCCTTTTTGTAATCTGGACGTTGCTTATGAAGTGAAGTGATTGGACTTGTTTCTAATTGGGGTGATACTTGTAAACTACACTTAGAAGCATTAAAACATTCTGGCAAAGATGGAACCCACTCAGCCCATTGTGATGTCTTGTTGATAATGGCTAAATTGTCAAGGTCGACCTAATGGAAACAGCCATCAGAAAGGCCAAAAGTATATGCTGGGAAGTTTATCTGTTTGCCTCAATGATGAATGTTTCTACTCCTTTTTGCTTTAGTGTCTAACTTGAGTTTGGTTAGAGTTCATGGGGAGGTCACTTACCTTATTTGATCCATTCTAAGACTAGGAAATTGGAGAAATGCTTTGAACAGTAAACATTTGTATGGCCATGGAGTCAGTGAAAAGGAATGAGATGAATTGGATAGCTCTCTTTCAAAGAATTGTCACAGATGCGAAAGGCCAAATGGCTTCTTTCTATCCAACGTGATCCTAGAATTTGGCCTAAAATATCCAGTGCCAAGCCAGGTTATTGCCTTGGTTATTGATCACCCATACTTTCCTCTCCCTCATCATAGCAGCTCACAAGTACTGATATGGGTAGAAACAAAATCCATTAGTGCTGTCTGTTAATCGTAGCTGCCAGTGACTAGAAAAAGGCTGAGAAAAGGTAGAAAAGTTAAGAAACAATAGACAACCTGTTTTAAAATCCTTCTAATTTTATTTCCAATTCTGGGGTTTGGAAAATAATTTCTTGTAAAAGCCATTTGGCTTTCCAAAATCTGACTTTTTACCCCAAGAGTGTAACATACATTCAAGTAATTTCAGTTTGAAAGCAACATTTGTTTAATTAAAAACCATTTAAAAGATACAGGCGATCAAGTGGGTAGATTTAGTGATGAAGTTAATGGGTTCATCTGAGTCAAAAAGGATGCCAAGGATGTGAGCAGGCTGGTCCAATTTCAGAAAATGACCAGCTTGATCAAGCTTGATCAAGTGATTGGGAGCTATCAATACCTTCCTGCAGCAGTTTTGAAATCCTCTGCATTGAGTGACAAAAACTCCAACAGTATAGAACTCGTGAGATAATACATTCAAAGCGATCACTTCTTCGTCCAATGTCTGGCTCAGTGAACTTTGAGCTTCCGGGGTTAATCCCAAAGCAGTTCAGTTAAGGAAGACTTGCTGAGGAAGGATTACGTTAAAACGTAAAAACGTCATCATTGAAATTATTGACACCACCAGTGGTAGTCTACTCTAGGTTTGAAAGGTTAAATAGATCCATGTACTATCCTGCCAGAATGAGTAAAGATTGAAATAACTGAAGAAGGGAATTGAAGTTAATTGCTGTCAGTAGTCAACTAATCCTATTTGTCAAAACTATATCTTTTACTTGTTCTTTATTCCTGAGGAGCTGCCTCTAATATGGTGTCATCATGGTGAAGAAAGATTGATGGAGAAGTTCACTTATCCCATCTTAGTACATCAGTTCAGAAAGATCTTACAGTTTGTATGTGCAGGAAGGGGAGCTCTTGAGCTAATCAATCAAAAACGCATCAGGTTTCACATATAATATATTTTGAATCTACCTCTAAGGTATGATCTGACACACTCCTGGGGTAGATGGGCCTTCTGGCTCAGGGATAAGGACATTTCCACTGTGCCACAAGAGCCCTCAGGTTCCACATTTTATGCTGATGCCATCAAGTTCTACCTTGCCATCACCTACACGGACTCCTGCACTGTCTCTTATTGGTCATGTTGCCTTGACCAACATCCAGTTCTAGATGCACAGAAGTTTCCAAAAAAAAAAATTGGGAAAATCAAAGCCATTGTCTTTATTCCCTGTCACACGCTACAGTTTTCAGATGCTGGCTCCCATCTATTGCCCTGGTCATTTTCTGAAATTGGACCAGCCTGCTCACCACCTTGGCATCCTTTTTGACTCAGATGAACCCACTTGATCACCTGTATCTTTTAAATGGTTTTTAATTAAACAAATGTTGCTTTCAAACTGAAATTACTTGAATTACTTCTGTAAAGGAATTTCTTCTGCCACACGACCTGAAACATGTTCTCTTTGGGATGATGGTGGTATGGTCATAGTAGTAATGTCACTAAGCTGGTAACCTGGAGGCCCAGGCTAATGTTCTGGCAACATGAGTTCAAATCTTGCCATGGCCAACTGGTGGGATTCAAGTTCATTTAATAAATGTGGAATGAGAAAACTACTCTTAAGTAATGATGTCACATGACTATGTTCAGTTGTTGTAAGCCCCTATCTCGTTCACAAATATGAATTTTGGGAAGGAAACCTGCCATTCCTGAACTGGACTGGACAACATGTGACTCTGTACCCTCAGCAATGTGGTTTGCTCTTAACTGCCCTCTGACATAGCCTGGAAAGCCACTTTGTTAAAAGGAAATTGGGAATGGGCAAGCAATGTTGGCCAGCGCCTGCGATGCACACATTCCATAAAAGAATAAGAAAAAAATTAAGCTACCAATTGTTGACCAGGAATGCATGTACTTCTACAATAGCTAGGCCGATCTTCTGGAAATAAGTCTCTAACCTTTTAGTTGCATCAGGAACTCTATCCCAGTTTTGTGCTAAGTCTAAATGACTTGACCTCTAATGGTTGGCTCATCAGAGGATATCTTAATGAAGATAGTTACTGGCTCATATTTGACATGAAAAGGTAGGATTTTATGCAGAGAAGCAAAAAAATCAAGAATATCAGGAAAATTTTGGAATCTAAAAAGCCATTTCAGCTTATTGATCGAGTACCATCATGCTCCAAAGCTGGCTAAGCCTTTTTCTTGATCTTTGGCTTCCTTAAGATTAGAAAAACCCTGCAAAAATAGGTTACAAAAAAATTGTCACCTCAAACTAGAGGCCATTGCAAAAATGAGTGCACCCAGTTGGAATGTTGACTGGTTTGATTGTATCGCAGCTGCTGTGGCTCAAGCTGACATCTTGTTTTAGGAGTCGTTTGTAGAATTGCACTGTTGCAGTTGGTCGTTCTAATAAAGTTGTTAGTTGAATCATGAGCTATAATATGCAATTAACTGTTGAACTTTGATCTGTAAGCCAGGAGAGTGGCTTCTCGTTAGATTGCAGAAATCTCACTGCTGTACGTGAAAAGTATTAAGTGGCATTCTTATATTTTTGCAGCTGAGTTTGATGATATGGAGTGTGATATTTATGGTTATATAATTAATCTAGAAATAGCACTCTATCACCACATGAGCACTAAATGTGTTGTTGTTCGTTTGCCATTTTAATGTGGTCTTTAACCTGCCTATTCTAATGATTTCAGCTTTGCTGAAACACATAAGCTAAAGAAAGTAGTACATTACGTTAAGCATTTGTCTGCTAAAGTTAACAATCTCTGAACTATGGTTTTAATAGTTGTGGGTTCCAATGAAAGCACCTCAAGAGACATTAGTGTATTTAAATACTGTCCTCAGCTGTAACTTGTTAAGCTTGTACAACTTGCTGTTTTGATCATGCCTCTATCATGAAATGTGACCAAAAATCCTATAAGGAAGAACAGCTCTAATTATAGATTACAGCTCAATTCTGAATGCTCCTGTATGTTTTTGTCCCTATAACGTCCTTTCCTTGGAAAATCATTTCAGTTATCTCCTCACTCTTTGAGTGAGAAGATTTTCCATGGCATCAGCTGTGGCTCAGCTAGCGATGATGTTGCTTCTGAAGCGGAAGGCTGTTGGTTTAGGTTCTGTGCCAGAACAGTTAATCAGTGTTGGTGCTCCAATAAAGAGGCTGCGTGGCACTGACAGAAGCAGCATTCTTTAGATGAGATGATAACCCAATCTGCTTTTGAGTGGCTAAAAAAGAAATCCGACAACTGATCTCTCCCGAGTGACGTGGACACTTCAACCAGAATACCATTTCCCTACTATGGGGTCTTGCAACTGAACCACACAAGAAATGGATGGTGTCGTATTTGTTGAATTCCATGCAGGATTTCGCCTTGTGAGGCTATGTCAGTTTTCTCAAAATGAAATCATCCCAAACTCACCTTGTTAACCAAGCACCTTCCTCTATGGTGCCCCACTTGTCCTCTGTTTCCATCCGCTGTAGATGGAAGTACTGAATGCTGCCGCGATCTCCCTGACGCTGGTGCCATATTTAAAATGCAGAAACGCGGGGTCTGTGGTCAGAGTCTGCTGGGGATATACACACAAACTACTCTATCGCTCTTGCTGTTGGTGGTCAGTACCAGCAGCACAGCAACAGTGTGACAATGGACCTTGACCCCATTCCAGCTGCCCCTTCCTCAGGAGGAATCAGGGTACTGCCAGTGGGCCCCTAGTTGGAGGAGGGAGCGCATGCAGGCTTCCCTGAAGTCTCCTTTTGAAATGATCCAGTGCTGGCCAGGCCTTTGAACTCCATCCTGTTTGCAATCCTCAGCCGTGTGGGATGTCAAGCTGACCAGGGTGCAATGTGTTCTGGGCAGGAAACACTGTCTCTGGGACCTGTAGTCAAAAAAAAAGTGTCACCTACAAAATCTCCAAGGCCAGTGGGCCCCACTGTATTACAGGCTCCTCTAGCCCAGGAGGTGGAACCTAGGGTTGTACTGCGGTATAGTGGGAGAGGAATGAAGAAGAAAACTTCTGAGGGCATTCAGGTGGCACAGGCGAGACATCATTGTAAATTTATTATCATACTTGTAAATGTATGTTCATTTTGTTTCACCAGCTGGATGAGCAAATGTCTGTCTAAACACAACTACAACATTAAAGTGACACATCCCAGCCAACCTTCTCACTATGGCCCAAATGCGCACTTCCTGCACTATATGCAGGCTCTGTGGAAACAGGCCATTTGGCCTGTCAAGCCCACACTGACCCTCCAAAGAGCCAGCCCCAGGGCCCCTACGCTATCCCTGTAACCCTGCATTCCTATGGCTAATCCACCTAGCCTGCACATCCCTGGACACTATGAGCAATTTAGTATAGCCTCCACCTAACCTGCAAGTCTTTGGACTGTGAGAGGAAACCAGAGCACCCAGAGGAAACCCATGTAGAAATGGGGAGAATGTACAAACTCTACACAGACAGTCGCTCGAGGATGGAATTGAACCCAGGTCCCTTGTGCTAATCACTGAGACACTGTGCCGACCAAGTCAGAGGGTGTTTCCTATTTTGGCAATAAGTAATAATCAATAATCTTTCCAGGCCCTAAATCATTGCTTGTGCACCACAGCAATTAGTTAAACTGATTCCTGATGGTGTGGGGTGCAATCAAATTGGACTTCACACTGTAATGCCGATGGTTCTAATGAAACGTGTATTGTTTACAGGCTCTTTCAGCTTTAGTGTATAAGGGTCAGTGAAAAGTTATTGTCTTTGAATGATCTCCATCCCTCAGAAAAGAAGTTCTCGCCTTCACAGGACTCCCTAAGAAAGTTTAATAAGCTATCATGTGCCATACCATCAGTGTAGGCAGCTCAAGAGAGAAAGGGAGAGAGTGTGGTAGAGAATGTGCTGCTGAGGTAAGTGAGTTTATCCATATCCACTGCTAACAGGTTCTGGACAAGGATAGAAACCTTGGACTTGATGAGACTTTTCTGGAACAGGCTGGTACAAGACTTTAATTTATCTCCTGCTGTACGTAAGGCAGAGGGTGTAGCAAGTGTTGAAGAACAATTCAGTGTCCCATCCCATCACCAGCTTTGAACTAACAGCTAGTGCCCAGTCACCAACAAAGAGGTAATTGTGAAGTATGTGCATGGAGATGTTGGTTTTAGCCTGGTGTTGACTCAGATAAGCAACTTCCTGTTTATGCAACATCTGATTTTGATGGCAGGGTCACCATCGTGGAAAGCATCAGAAAATGTAGAGGAACATGCCGAAGAGGACAGCTGCCATGTTTACCTCAGTCGTTGACTGGGAATGGGTTTAAAGACCCATCCACGTGTGACCAACAAGAAATTGTGATGTATTTTTCAGGGTTGCTGAATTTCCCCATGACACTCCAAAGGCCTTTTTGCCTAACTGTATCAAAGGCCTTAATCAGCACATGTGGTGTGGATGGCCACGTTCTGTGGTTTGCATTCTTCCCGGAGTTGTCTAACTCTAAACACCGTAACAACGGCTCTTTGATCTTTTCTGAAACTACACTGACTCTCTGGCAGGCTTGAGATGTTGCACTCAGTGGTTCAGGGAGATTCTGTTGAAGGTTTGGCCAACAGTGAAATGGAGTGCGATACCCCTGTAATTGTCTCAAGATTGATGGGTCCCTTTCCACTGGACAAAGGGAGTTACCATCTTTTGGGATAGTTCCACAGCTCCCATATCAATAGAAAGAGTTCAATGAGTTTCTTGACCAGACCTTGACATCCAGCATTGTAGACCTTGGATGCAACAAACATATTTGCTGGAGCTTTGTCACACTAGAGAGGATTATTTTAGTTGTTTCTCACAGATGAAGTTAAGGAGCCCTTAGTAGCTCTGCCATGAATGACCACACTTGTAGAACCATAATTTGGTATGAGTTAGCACTTTTAAACAGGAGGAGATGGGAAAAATACAAAAAAGGGAAGAGAAAGATTGAGGGCGTGGGCCGTATAAAGATGCAAAAGTGCAACTATGGCACTGCTCTGCAGCAGATCATATTTTCTTGTTGCTGAAAATAAAACCTCGCTGAAAATAAAACCTCACCAAAAATGGGAAACCGGTTTTATAGAAAAGTGCTATGTGCCTGGCACAAGGTCTCTGAATCATGGGGACATTGCGACAGGGTTTACAAATGAAGGTCATTCTTGGTTGATTCAGTTGAGAAAGCAATTCCTGGCACCCTAATCTGGAATTTTTTTACATGTAGGCACCCTTTAACATTTATTGCTTTTCTTTGAAACTTTTTGAACCAGTCTGTTTTTTTTTTTAATTAGCCATTAACACAGTTTTGGACGGCAGAATATTTATACCACCAAATATATTCCATTCCCTTTTGGCAGTCGAGTAATGACCAGTGGGGGAAGAGTATGGGGATCAGTAAAGGTCATGGACTACCTCGATCTCTGGTAACTGTTGGCCAGTTCTGGAAGTCAGGACTCAAAGAATAATTTACTCGCTAAACTTCTACATTTCTGATCATGATTGTTTTGCCATTTTGAGTAGATACAGATGCTTCATTGGAAACTATCATTGGAGCTCCTCCTCCCTGCTATGTGGTTATTTGTCTGAACAAGTGAGGAAGAAAGGAGAATTACATGTATTTGCATAGCACCATTCATGGCCTTAAGACACCCTACACTACTTTGGCATCAATGGAGCACTTTGGAAATGTAGTGACTTTTGTAACAGATGGAAGCAAACTTGACAAGCAGTTATGAATGCAACAATACTAACTCATATGCTAAATAAACATGTATTTTATGTCACAGGATGATGTCATGATGCCACAACGAGTGAGGTTGCAGTACGAAGCTGCCCTTAAGAACAACAATTGCGTAAGTACCAAGAATTATCAGACCTTTTGACAGTCTAGTAGCTTTCTTGATAATACGTTGACTAAATATAAGGGAAATTCACAGAACCTGCATTCAAGAGACACATGGATATTGTATCCACAAAGTATTTCAGCCCACTCTCAAATCCCTTTTGAATCCCAGTCAGTGGAGCTACCCCCATGATTCATTGAGTAAATATTTGGGCTCGGCTAACTCAGTTGACTGGATGGGTGATGCAGAATGAAGTCAACAATGTTAGTTCATTTCCTGTACCAGCTGAGGTTACCATGAAGGACTCTCCTTCTCAATCTCTTCCACACCTCCTCTGCCTGAAGCGTTCTGATCCTCATGTTAAACCACCACCAGCTGTCTCACTCTAACGAGAGAGCAGCCCTATGTTCTAGTCAGACAATGGTGACTTTATTTACTTATCGTGAAAACTGGAAGACCTGACTTTTTGTGTTGCCCTATGTGTGATTTCTTTGGATGTGTTGCCTTTCTCTGTTTTATCAGTTGTCCTGACTGCTATTATTAAACATGTTGTCCAAGTTATTGATCAGTGCATTGAGTACAGGAATCGGGAGGTCAAGTTGCAGCTGTACAGGACATTGGATAGGCCACTTTTGGAATACTGCATTCATTTCAGGTCTCCCTGCTATTGGAAAGATGTTGTGAAACTCTAAAGGGCTCAGAAAAGATATACAAGGATGTTGCCAGGGTTGGAGGGTTTGAGCTGTCGGGGTAACCTGAATATTTTCCCTGGAGCGTCAGAGGCTGATCGGTGACCTTATATAAGTTTATAAAATCATGACGGGCATGGATAGGGTGAATAGACAAGGTCTTTTTCCCAGGGTTTAGGTGGGAGGGGACAGATCTAAAAGGGACCTAAGGGGCAACTTCTTTATGCAGAGGGTGGTGTGTGTATGGAATGAGCTGTCAGAAGAAATGGTGGAGGCTGGTACAATTACAACATTTAAAAAGCTTCTGGATGGGTATATGAATAGGCAGGGTTTAAAGGGATATGAGCCAAACGCTGGCAAATGGGACTAGATTAATTTAGGACATCTGCTGGTCAGCGTGAATGAGTTGGACTGTAGGGGCTGTTTCCATGCTGTACAACTCAGTGACTCTATAAGTCCAAATCAGTGTTTGTTCAATGTTAATATCTCCTTAGGTCTGTGGAGCATTGCAAGCATACCCTTCAGTTTTATTTATTCTTCGTTGCTGAAATGTTTCAATTCTATTTCTTCCCCGCCATTTGTGCATTCGCCAGTTAAGTTTATGCAGAATCTTTCTCTATTGTTTCATTTTACTGCCCCATAGTATTCCACTAAAAATAAATCCATTTGAGACATGCATCATGTTATCATAACAGTTCCCCACCCATTACAATGTCAAACTCAAAATATACCATGATCTTAAATGAATTGCAGAACCACTGAACTTTACCGTACTAACTCTTCTCTTGTTCCACCCACCCTTCACAACCAGCACAACCCATCATACAAAGCCTTCAGAGAGCGAGAGGAATTATTACTGCTTTAGCTGTGTGCGAGAGGCCCTAGTCCTCTGGTATCGTAAATGCGACTCAATTGGACTACGATTCATTTTGTTTCAATAAAGAATGTGGATTTGGATTAGCACATACCCAATACAAACAGATCTGTTTTGTAGAGAAAATCGTACTAGAATGACCTGCATTTAAAAAACAAGACAATTGAAAATGCCCAAGGTGCTTTATTCACAATAGTTCCTCTACTCTTTAGAAGTGTGAATGAGTCATCTCTTGCAACCACTGAATCTACAAGTTATGAACTCTTCGTCTTTTAAATAAGTTAGGCGTATCCCAGCTTCTTGTAAATTTCTCAGTATCTCTGGTCTTTATCAATGCACTGAGGAAGTGCAAAAGTGGTGCGTTCATCTTTGTGTTAACTGAGTCTAGGTTTCCTGCAGTTATGGCTTCTATGGTGCTTTGCATGACAAAGGCCAGGTGTTACCTCAATGCAGTGAGTTGACATTTTCTTCCTCACTGCAACAAAATTAAAGCTGTTTCCTATAATGGGAAGAATGTTGACCACAGAAGAAATCTGTGGATGGTGACAGCGAACTACCATTTGATTTAAACATTTCTGACAATGTTAGAGGTGCATTACACAAGAAACGTTCAAGTCAGTAATGAGAATCACAAAACCTGCTGCTTGAGTTGTTGATGTTTCAAGCATGACCAACAATCCTTTATTCCAAAAGAAAAATTAAGACCTATTACAAAACAGTCATTTAACCTTTAGATCTTTACCTCTGCAAGTCTTTCTCCTTCTCACCTTGGTATTTCCCAGCTTAGAGCCAACCTTTCCAAATATATTTTCAAAGATAGTAGGAACTGCCGATGCTGGAGAATCTGAGATAACAAGGTGTAGAGCTGGATGAACGCAGCAGGCCAAGCAGGAAAGCTGACTGTATCGGTGCCGCCTCGTGCTCCCAAGAGGAGCTCGATCAGTTCATCCACTTGACCAACACCTGCCACCCCAACCTTAAGTTCACCTGGAACATCTCTGATACCTGTCTTTCCTTCCTGGACCTCTCTGTTTCCATCTCTGGCAAAGACCTGGAAACTGATATCCATTTCAAGCCCACCGACTCCCACAACCACCTAGAATACACCTTCTCCCACCCACCTTCCTGCAAAAATGCCATCCCCTATTCCCAATTACTTCGCCTCTGCCGCAACTGCTCCCAGGATGAGGCATTGCACTCCCGAACATCTCAGATGTCCACGTTTTTCAAGGACCGCAACTTCCCCCCACCTCAGTGGTCGAGAACGCCCTCGATCGTGTCTTCTGCATTTCCCGCAACTCATCCCTCACACCCCCTCCCCGCAATAACAACCAAAACAGAATCCCCCTCATCCTCACGTACCACCCCACCAACCTCCGGATCCAACTCATCATCCTCCGACACTTCTGTCATCTGCAATCCAACCCCACCACCTCCCCACCCTTATCTGCTTTCTGGAGGGACCACTCTCTCCGTGACTCCCTTGTCCGCTCCACACTCCCCTCCAGCCCCACCACACCCGGCACTTTTCCCTGCAACCGCAGGAAGTGCTACACCTGCCCCTACACCTCCCCCCTCACCCCCATCCCAGGCCCCAAGAAGACTTTCCACATCAAGTAGATGTACACCTGCACATCTGCCAATGTGGTATACTGCATCCGCTGTACCCGTAGTGGCTTCCTCTACATCGGGGAAACCAAACGGAGGCTTGGGGACCGCTTTGTGGAACACCTACGCTCGGTTCGCACTAAACAACTGCACTTCCCAGTTGCGAACCATTTCAACTCCCCCTCCCATTCCTCAGAGGACATGTCCATCCTGGGCCTCCTGCAATGCCACAGTGATGCCACCCGAAGGCTGCAGGAACAGCAAATCATATTCGGCCTGGGAACCCTGCAGCCCAATGGTATCAATGTGGACTTCACAAGCTTCAAAATCTCCCCTCCCGCAACCACATCCCAAAACCAGTCCAGCTTGACCCCTCCTCCCTAACCTGTCCTTCCTCCCACCTATCCCCTCCTTCCACTTCAAGCCGCACCCCTATCTCCTACCTACTAGCCTCATCCCACACCCTTGACCTATCCGCTCCCTAACTCCCCACCTACACTCACCTTTACTGGCTCCATCCCAGCCTCTTTGACCTGTCTGTCTCATCTCCACCGATCTTCTCCTCTATCCATCTTCTATCCGCCTCCTCCTCTCTCCCTATTTATTTCGGAATCCCCTTCCCCTCCCCCATTTCTGAAGAAGGGTCTAGGCCCGAAATGTCAGCTTTCCTGCTCCTCTGATGCTGCTTGGCCTGCTGTGTTCATCCAGCTCTACACCTTGTTATATCAAATATATTTTCAGTCTGTTCTCCTGATTCTCTAGCTCCTCACAATTTGCTCAGCTGCATGAGGTGTTTTACAACTTGTACTTGCGTAGTGCTTTCAGGGCTGAAATATGTCTTGTAGCAGCTAAGATGGTGTAATTAGGCAATATTGGGTATTGAATTGAAAGAAGGTGATCTGAGGACTGGCTTGTACAGGGCCGGATTCATATTGGGAATGCTTAGGTCGTTAATGTCAAGGCATGTTCACTGAACAGGACTTAATGTAGGGTAAGTTACGAACAGAATCTCAACTGAAGTTTATGGACAGTACAGGTTAGAAAGTTGATCAGGAAAGCATGAGAGTAATTGATTATTTGAGGGCCAGGATCTCAAAACCACTACTGCAGTTTACTGGGCAGCAGTGATCCTTTCACTTCTGTGACTGGACAGATACCTCAAAGTATTGGAGAAGGACCATCAGTGTTGCTTTTGTAAGGTCCTCTAAATCCATTGGGAAGAAATCCGTCAAATAGTAATGTCCTCTCCGAAGATAACTCGACCAGTATGGGAGGTTGGGTCCAGAATCAGCTTTATTTATTTATTCATTTTATGGATGTTGTTGGCTCGACAGCATTTATTGCCCGTCTCTAGTTGCCCTTGAGAAGGTGGTGGTGAGCTGCCTTCTTGAACCACTGCAGTCCACCTGCTATGGGTTGACCCACAATGCCACCAGGGAGGGAATTCCAGGATTTTGACCCAGCAACAGTGAAGGAACGGCAATATATTTCCAAGTCAGGATGGTGAATGGCTTAGAAGAGAACGTGAAGGTGATGGTGTTTCCATATATCTGCTGCCCTTGCCCTTCTAGATGGAGGTGGTCATGGATTTGGAAGGTGCTGTCTGAGGATCTTTGGTGAATTTCTGCAGTGCATCTTGTAGATAGTACACACTGCTGCTACTGAATGTCGGTGGCAGTGGGAGTGAATGCTTGTGGATGCAGTGCCAACCAAGCGGGCTGCTTTGTCCTGGATGGTGTCAAGCTTCTGGAATGTTGCTGGGGCTATATTCATCCAGGCAAATGGGGAATATTCTATCACACTCCTGACTTGTGCTTTGTAGATGGTGGACAGGCTTTGAGGAGTCAGGAGGTAAGTTACTTGCAGTATCCCTAGCCCCTGACCTGCTGTTGTAGCCACTGCGTTAATGTGGTGAGTCCAGTTGAGTTTCAGATCAGTGATCACTCCCAGGATATTGGTGGGAGATTCAGTGATGGTAACGCTATTGAAAATCAAGGGATGGTGGTTAGATTGTCTCTTGTTGGTGATGGTCATTGCCTGGCATTTGTGTGGCACGAATGTTGCTTGCCACTTGTCAGCCCAAGCTTGGATATTGTCCAGATCTTGTTGCATTTGGATATAGACTGCTTCAGTATCTGAGGATTCGCACATGGTGCTGAACATTGTGCAATCATCAGTGAACATCCCCACTTCTGACTTTATGATGGAGGTAAGGTCATTGAAGCAGCTGAAAACGTTTGGGCCAAGGAACTCCTGAGATGTCCTGGAGCTGAATTGACTGACCTCCAACAACCACGACTGTCTTCCTATGTGTCAGGTGTGACACCCATTTGATTCCAGTTTTGCCAGGGCTCCTTGATCCCACACTCGGTCGAATGCAGCCTTGATGCCATGGCCTGTCACTCGCACCTCACCTCTGGAATTCAACTTTTTTTGTCCATGTTTGAACCAAGGCTGTAATGAGATCAGGAGCTGAGTGGCCCTGGCAGAACTCAAACTGGGCATCATTGAGCAGGTTATTGCTGAGCAGATGCTGCTTGATAGCACTATTGATGACACCTTCCATTACTTTACTGATGATCAACAGTAGACTGATGGGGCGGTAATTGGCCGGGTTGGATTTGTCCTGTTTTTTGTGTACAGGACATACTTGGGCAATTTTCCACATTGTCAGGTAGATGCCAGTGTTGTAACTGTACTGGAACAGACTCTCAACCCCCTGAGAGAAAAAATTTCTCCTCATCTCAATCTTAAAGTGGCATCCCTTTATTCTGAGACTATACCCTCTGGTCCTAGACTCTCCCATGAAGGGAAACATCCTCTCAGCAGTCATCTGATGAAGTCCCTTCAGAATCCTAAATGCGTTAATTAGATCAGTGAGTAGAGTCTCAGTCTGTTTTAACCTTTGCCCACAAGACAATTCCTCCATACCAGGGATCATCCTAGTGAACCTCCTCTGTATTGCCTACAGTGAAATGATTTCTTAAATAAGGAGACAAAATCTGCTCACAGTACTCAAAATGTAGTCTCCCCAGCACTTTGTACACCTTCAAGTACCAACAATCTATATGTGACAGAGTCTGCAGATTGAAGAATGGACTGATCAGCCATTTATGACCCCATTGACTGGAGTGCCTAGGAGGGAGTAAATGAGTATAAGGTGTGGAGCTGGAGGAACACAGCAGGCCAGGCAGCATCAGAGGAGCAGGCAAGCTGGCGTTTTGGGTCTGGACCCTTCTTCAGAAGTTGTCCATATGAGGGTCTCAGTAACAAGTGCAGGCAGAGAAGTGATAATGATGGAAGTGAGTCGAGAAAGTCACTTTGTGATAGAGAAGCTAGAGTGCTCAAGTTTGTGGTTGAAAATAACACGTGAACAGAATGGAGTTGTGAACACTGTGGTTCAATCTACAAGAGTAGCTGGAGAATGTAGTTGAATCAAGTGCAAAGATGCGGTGGTGGTGATGCCTTCTGTTTTACTGATGTGTTATTGGAAAAGACAATGTCTGAATTCAAATTGTGCAACCACTGATGTCAAAAGTGTGTGACACCTGAAACAGTACGTATCTCTGACTATGGGCAGAACCTTGCCTGAACAATGTGGACGATGGCAGATAATCAAGGAAAATCGCTGAGTAACTGGCAAGAGGCTTTCTCAATGTTAGGAGCAACTCGTTATGTTTTCAAACAGAGTTCTGATAAGATTCTTAGTCCTGAGCATTGAGATGCCATTTAGTGGGATGATTACTTGTTAGCAGTTTCATTACCTGCAAATCTTGCCTCATTTAATATGCAGTTTTTTATCCTATTACCCACTGTTTTGTTAACAGTTCCCAGCATTTAGTCTGAGGGGTACTTGGTGACTTCAGCTCACACTTGCTCCCCGGTCTACCAGCCTAGATACCTGCCAACGACATTTCAGGGCACCGGCACATGTAGCCCACATCCCTGGACATTAGTATCTGACACTGCCAGCCTCTCAGAACCCACATAGCACCTACTTCTTCACTCACTCACAGGACACATCTGCACTATAAGGCTGTACCTTCAGGCCCACTGGCAACACACGTTGAAAAGTTACTGCAAGAAGACTTTGCCTTCAGGACAGGTATCCAGCTCACAGGCTGGGCCAGGCTATAGCTCTCTTTTGTGTATTCACTCACTTTCTGCTGATCTGAACACAACATCCTGCTCACAACATCCCCACCTTGCCTTGCCATGACTTTTTATACCTTGTCCCCACTGCCAAAGTTACCAGGCTCCTGAGGGGTGGTATGTGAGGTCCTGCTCCCCCAGTTTGCGAGTGGTGTCATTATGTCACTGGAGGAGGCCCAGAATGGACATGTCACCCAGGGAGTGGGAGGGGCAGTTAAAATGATTGACGAACAGAAGGTGTTGTCATTTGTCATGTACAGAGTACAGGTGTTCTATGAAATGGTCCTTGAATCTACGCTTGGTCACACTGGTATAGAGGAGGCCACATCGGGAGTGACGGATACAGTAGACCAAGTTGGAGGATGTACAGGTGAATCCCTGTCAGATATGAAAAGTTTGTTTTGGGCCTTGAATGGAGGTGAGGGGGGAGGTGTAGGGGCAGGTGTCGCACTTCCTGCGGTTGCAGGGAAAGGTGCTGGGTGTGATTGGGGTTAGTGGGGAGTGTGGAGGAGACGAGGGAGTCATGGAGAGAGCATCCCCACGATAGGGGTGGGGAAGGAAATATCTCTGGTTGTGGGGTCGGATTGTAAGTGGCAGAGAATGATACGTCGGATGCAGAGGTTGGGGGCGTGATATGTGAGGACAAGGGGTATTCTGTCCTTATTTTTGTTGGGGGGAGTGGGTTTGAGGACAGAGGTGTGGGAAACACAAGAAATGCAGCTGAGGGCTTTTTTGATCGCTGGAGGAGGGCAGTTTTGGTCCTTGAAATTGGAGGATGTCTGGGATGTTCGGGAGTGGAACGCTCCATCTTGGGAGCAGATGTGGCAGAGGTGGAGGAATTGGGAGTAAGGGATTGCATTCTTGCAGGAGGGTGGGTGAGAAGAGGTGTAGTCTGGGTAGTTGTGGGAGTCAGTGGGCTTGAAATAGATGTCGGTGTTGGGTGGTCACGGGAGATGGAGATGGAGATGGAGAGGGAGAGGTCTAGGAAGGGGAGAGAGGTATCAGAGATGGTCCAGGTGAATTTGAGGTTGGGTAAAAATCAAGTCAGAATCCCCCTGGTTCTCACATGCCACCCCACCAACCTCTGCATCCAATCTATCATTCTCTGCCACTTCTGCCGGCTACAATCCGACCTCACAACCAAACAGATATTTCCCTCCCCACCCCTATATAACTTTTGTAGGGACTGCTCACTCCGCAACTCCCTCGTCTGCTCCACACTCCCCACTAACCCCAACCACACCCGGCACCTTTCCCTGCAACCGCAGGAAGTGCTACACCTGCCCCTCCACCTCCCCCCTCACTTCCATTCAGGGCCCAAAGCAAACCTTTCATATCTGACAGGGGTTCACCTGTACATCCTCCAACTTGGTCTACTGTATCCGCTGCTCCTGATGTGGCCTCCTCTCCGTTGGTGAGACCAAGTGCAAACTTGGTGACCGTTCTGTAGGGCATCTGCGCTCTGTACGTGACAAACAACACCTACCAGTCAGCAGCCATTTTAACTCCCCCTCCCACTCCCTGGGTGACATGTGTATCCTGGGCCTCCTCCAGTGCCACAATGATACCACACGCAAACTGGAGGAGTAACACCTCATATTCTGCCTCGGGAGCTTACAGCCCGATGGCCTAAACATAGAATTCACCAGTTTTAAAATCTCCCAATTCCCCAGCCTCATTTCATGTCCAACCCTCCCTCTCATTCCCGCCTCCTTGACTTGACACAACTTGTCAATCTTCTCTCCCACCTATCCCTCCCACCCATCCCACTAACCAACCCCCACCAACCCCCACCACTCCCTGACTGCACTCACCTATCACCATCCCATCTACCTTCTCTAGCCTCACCCCTCCTCTCTCTATTTATTTTCCAGCTCCCTTCCCCCTCCCAATTTCTGAAGAAGGGTCCCGAGCCGAAACGTCAACTTTCCTGCTCCTCTGATGCCGCTATGGCCTGCTGTGTTCCTCCAGCTCAATACTGTGTTGTCCCTTCAGTCAGGGTGCCCTGGTACAATAAGTCAAGAGCAGTTTCTTATAACAGCCCAGCGGCTGGACTATGGTCAGTTGGCCACACGGGTTGGTCAGGGTTGGGTCCCTGTCATTGACGTGAGGAGCAGAACACCAGGCAGCCCAGCATACCTCTTAACACTTTCTGCCCTGCTGTGGGCTGTTGTCTTAGGACAACAGGAGGGATTGACTGAAATGAAAGTAGATATCACAGCGATGAGTGCTGGTGCAGGTTGGGAGTGGTGCTGAGACATTACAAGTGAGTGACGAGGCAGCACAGAGCCCATGCGAGGTTAGCAAGGAGGGAGCAAGTGAGGCAGATGTTGCTTGTTATAGTGAGAGGGATAGAGCCCGAGCCTGAGGTAGCGGCTGGGTGGAGGAGCAGAGATAGTGACTGTGAGATAGCAGAAAAAACTGAAAGCACTCAAACTTTCTTTAGTTCTGACAATACTCAATGAATTTTCTCTGCAGATAGATCATAAGTTTTGAATTCTACAGTGTCTCTGATTTATATGCATTAACTCTATTAAATTCCTTCACCTTTCATTTCACTCAGTCAGGGACTTCAAATCTCGGAAACTGAGATTTCCATTGACTTCTCATTGCCCTGGGGTGGGGGAAGATTGATAGCTCGAAGGAATTATATTAGAATGCAAATATCGGTTCCGAAATTATGATAAAGATCTTTCTTTTCCTCTCTGATTATCATTGCAGTGAACCATAATTGTCACAATTGTACATAAGCTTGATTTTCCGTGATCTCAGATTCACGTCTGTCTGCTTTTAATGGAGAGGTGCCTGATTCTTACCCCTGAGAGTTCTTTGCTAATTTCCACATTGAGTCAATTGAGTGGAAAAATATGACTTCCTTCTGAAGCATAATTTCAGAGATAATCTGTACTCTTTTAAAGCCATGGGAAACCCCAGACCAGTTCTGAGTTCCTGTTTTCTCAAAATATAGTGACAGATGCAGGTAGTTCTGCCATGAAACCTTACTCATACTTTTCGTGGTGTTTGAGCATGACCATCTATCCATAATCAATAAGACTGTAACATGCACATTTATCAAGGAGATAACAGTGCAATGCAGAGCAATGGCATGTGATACTTTTCTCTTGTAGAGTGACCACTCTCACCACATTCTGAATGGATTACACTGGCACCTGGTTGTTCTTAATTATACCAGATAATTTTGGGCAAATAAAAATGTTTTGTCACGTGACGTCTGGAGTGCAGTGGTGACTGAAAATTGGTTCATTTGATTTTTATACTTGTATATTTTTCTTTTCCCTCATTTCTAAATGAGATTTTATTTTTATAAACTGATCACTTTTTTATTGTCCGTTCATTGATTTTCATTCTGATGGCTTTTCTATCCACTGGCTATGTTTTAATTGCCCCTTCCATTCAGCACCGATTCAGTTCGGCTTACCTCCATGACTTGTGGTCATGTGTGAGGTCAGGTTAGATCATGGTTGCATTTCTAACCTACTTAACACCCTTACACGGATCTTGTAAGGTTGGAAGATGTATCCAGTTTCTGTTATTTTGTCTGTGAATCAGAATGCGATATCAATTTTCCAGCACTTTCTCTTGATGTTCATACTCTCCTTTGCCCATTTGCTTGACGACCCAGGTATTATTTGCTGTAGTAGGGCCATTTGATTTGGTTTTGAGTGTCATTGTTTCAACTTTAGTTTGGTTTAATATAGTTGAATGCAAAGTTCTTGCTGTGGACCTTTAGGCAGCCTGACATCTAGCACGTGAGTAAAATTGTATCATTTAATTGGGTCATATGTAATTTTAGACTTTATGGCCCAGTGTAGCCCTAGTTTGATTTGAAGGGTTTCACAATCTGTACATGACATTTCTATGTATTGCCACGTCTTATTAGCTAGAAAGTTGGCCAAACAGTTTTGTAGTCATTGCAGATTACAGCTGTTGAGGAAGACAAGCCACCATGGCTGTCTCAGAATGAAAGATAAATGTGTTCCTTGCTACTTCACCGTGACCCGAGAATAACTTTCTTTCTAAAGAGATGTTTGCTTGTTCATATGTTCATTGTCCAGCCTTGTACTACTCAGAGAGCTTGAATTCCATTGCCAAATTTAAATGACACTACATAAGAGGTATTATTTTACGTTGTAATTTCTTCTGATTTGAAATGCACTGCCTGAAAATGTAGCACAAGCGCGTTCAACAATAACATTGACAATTCAATTCTTGTTTGGGGAATATTTGCACGGCCATGGGAATATAACAGAGGAGTGGGACTAGTTACATAGCTTTCTCAGAGAGTGTGAGCAACACAATGGGCGAAGTGGCTGCTGTATCATTCCATGATTTCTATAATTCAAATTGTAACACCGTAAGTATTAGTTGCCCTTTATCTCACTCCAGGTGCAGCTTTTGCATTTAAATTATTTTAAGCTTCGTTATCTGCAGTTTTGGTTTTGTTTGTGGCACAGGTGAGACTGACCTGCCAGAGATAGCTGAATGCTGCTGTATATTTAGGAGGGAGTCCGTAATATCAGCCTCTGACCCCATGAAGTCTTGCAGCATAAGGTCAAACAAGGGCAAGGAAATCTCCTGTTGATTGAAACCAACTGTCTTCTCTCTGTCTCTGATCAGCCGATCTCCCTTCCTCCACGTTGAATTCCAACTTGGAAGATATACTGGGGACACGGGCACAGGATGTACTCTAGGTGAGGACAATGTCAGCGGTGGCTCAGTGGCACCAATCTTGACAGAGATTTAAAGAATGTATCTGTCAGATTAGGCTTCTGACAGTGAAAAGAGAACAAACAAGATGGAAACACTTCCATCTCATCTTCCCCAGTCTACTTGTTGCTGATGTGTCTGTTTATGGCAGTATTGGTAGACGTGACCGGTGCACGGTTCTTACGGAAACAAAATCCCATCTTTTTGCTGAGGATACCATCCATCGTATTGATAACTGCCATCCGAAGTAGAATAGATTCAGAACAAATTTAGAAGCCTAAAATTAGGGCATCGACCAGTCATCAAAATCAACAGATTTTTCATAATCTGTAATTATTCCCTCGGATATCCCTTGCTCCATTATGAATTTAATCTTGGTTCAATCATTATTGTATTGTGCAAAGGCAAGGATGAAACATTTGTATCCATCTTCAGAAAGGAAGTGGCCGCGTGCGTGGATGCTCTCAGCCTCCAGCTGAGCCCCAGCAATCTACAGTGCCAAACTTCAACCAGTTCAATTCACAACGTGACTTCAAGGTTCTTGATACAGTAACAACCATGGGCAATAACAATAATACTGAAAGAAATCAAAACAGAAATTGCTATAACAACTTAGATAACAAGCGTGGGGCTGGATGAACACAGCAGGTCAAGCAGCATCACAGGAGCAGGAAAACTTGACGTTTCGGGCCTAAACCCTTCATCAGGGTTTAGGCCC